>UCOM01001286.1:0-44536 GCA_900474385.1 Ormyrus pomaceus
TGAATAGAAAAATTATTATGACTGTTTTAAAAATTACCACAATACATAGTAATTTTTCCTATTATTATGGTAAAAATAAACCATAATTTGAGTCTGTCCTTCGGTTACCACAATACATAGTAATTTTTCCTTTGATGTTTTTCTCAGCTTAGATGTCTTAGTCGAAATTAGTAGCGGTCGCGAGCATGCTTGTAAGATGATACGTTTGTTATGTGTTATATTTTTAAAAGTCTTTAAAAGTCTTCAATGTATAATGTACACTGAGAGGAAAAAAGGAGTAGAAATTACTATTTTGTATCGTTATTTTAGATATGAGAAGAAAAATAAGAACAATTACTATTTATATAGTAAATATTACAGTCGAAAATTATAGATATGATAAGAAAAGTAGTAATATTTTCTATATGAATAGTAAATATTAAAAGCGAAAATTATAGTTAATTCAAAACATACAGTAAATATTCTTTTTGCGAGGATCTAAAATAATTTTTACTCTTTTTTTTCTCTCAATTTCATTTTTTTCTTGAATTAAAAGCACAAAACTGCTTTTTCCGACTAAAAATATATTATTTGCTTCTTCTATGGGTTTTTATGTTATCGTTAAAGGACATGTATTTAGTCAAATTAAATGAAAAAGTTTTTACGATATTGGAACAATGTTTTAAATTGATAGATAGAACAACTCTTTTGTGTCGTCAAATAAATTGTTTGACAAAAAAGTCATAAAAACTGCAGAATAACGTAGTTTGTATGAAAACATGGGTTTTTTAATAACCCCTTTTGATTTTCCATTTTCCCCAAAAAAAAGTATTTCCGCCATTGTCTGAATTTTTTAGAGCGTCTTGTAATGAACTAAACGTATTGTATTTATGTACGCATGATAAAAAAAATATGCCCCCGTGGAAAATATCAATGAGAGATTCTGAAATGTTTTTTCAGCCGACATCGAGTCGGTGAGAAACAGCGAGTGGCCGGAAACTCAGGAATTGAAGGTAAACAATTTTTCCCTTTCAATTTATAAAATTTATAAACGTTGCAGGCATTGTAGAACCCGAAACAGTAAAAGTAAACATTTTATTATTTATGAATCATAAAATACCGTACATATTTATTTTTTCATTTTCATTTATAAATGTAGGTATAAAGTAATAATTAATTAAAAGAGATAATATATAGTTTATGACAATATTTTTTTTAATTAAGCAGAGCAGCATCTATGTATGGCTATAACTAATAATGTAATAATAATTACATACGTTTGTTAAAAATATTGTTATTTCAATAAAATTTTCGCTAAAGCAGAGACTATATAATGCTATATAGACTATACTATAATATGCTTCTGAATTTTCTATTTATTACCGAATAAAATAAAACAAAATATTCCTCAACGTTAATTTTAGCGCAAAGCTTGTGTAAATATAAAATCTCTTAATTAAACATAAAAAAGCAGCCCTTATTAATTTCCTTTTCCAAACATTCTTTTTACAATCACATCATCGATACCTAAAGCAAATACAAATATTTTTTTAAATTTCGCATCAAAATTTAGATTAAAATTTCCAATGAAACTTTGTTTTTACAATTTTATTAATGCTTTTCTCCGCGTACTTTTGGCAGAGAAGCGCCGTGGAGTTATTGAATTCCGAACTTTGATAAGGAAGCTAGACTAAGCGGTAAAATGAGCAATTTGAACCTGCAGCCCTCGAGAAACTTGAAAAATGCATTATTACGCGAGATTTAATAACGAGATTCGGATTTATTATTAATGTACAAAATGATTCGCTGAGTTCTGCTCGTTAATAGTTCCTTCAGCCCGGTCCGATCCTTTATTATCTCATTCTTTTTTATAAGCTTTCAGCGCGATTTCATTAATCTTTCGCAATTCAAATTAATGATTGCCGAGAAGAATTGCGTTGAAAGAAATGTCGGAATGCAAAATATAATTGTTTTATCGGAATTTTCTGATTAACATCAATAAATTGCGAGATTAAATTTTTATACGGAATTTTACCAAGAAATAACGAAAACGCGCACGAAAATTAAAAAAATTTCTTTAGCAATAATTTTAATATAAATGCTATTTTCAATTAATGTTATTTAAACTTATTAATTATTTTATAATAATAATTAATAATAAATTAATTTAATTATTAATTAATTTTAATCAATTAATGTTTTTATAATAATTAATTATTAATTATTAATTATTTAATCATTATTTAAATTTATTTTTAATTTATTTATTACTTTATTTTAACAATTTTAACTTTATTATTGGTTTATTTGGTTTGGACAAAGTAAATGCCTCGCATCATTGCTGTAGTATAATTTGCTTCACTGTGTAGTCAGTAAATATTTATCATCCCCCGCCGGTCACAGACAGATTGCAACTGAATTATATGCATAATTTAGAATAAAGAAAAGGGGTGAACAATGTAAACAAAATTCGAAAATCAACATTTTTAACATGCTATTATATCGTTTTACATCTTTTTTCAGTTTAAAAACTTTGTTGGAATGAAATCGTTATAAAATATTAAATTTGTAAAAATTATATTTAAATCGAATTTTCATTTATTAAATCCTTATATAATATGACGAGGTAGATTTTTTCGCTTTTATTTATGTTTTATAATTATTTTAGCGTGATTCAAGCGCTATAAATTTTGTTTCCTCCTTCAATATTGCTTTTAATTTAAAAAATATTTCAATCTCATACTCTAAATGTACAATAGACAATTTATACATTTTTTCGCGTTCTTTGACTTTCCCGAAATGGTGCTAATTATTGCTTTGACGCAATTCCCTTTTAATTTAATACATCAGTAACGTCAGCGTTAATCATTCCGGTTTCATTTTCCATGAAAATCAGTCAAATTATATTGCTTTTGAATAATATCTTCTTACACTTGCTTTAGCTGAACTAATAACTATTAAAACTTAAATGAAATATATTTAAACTTGTTTAATATAATACTAATTTATTAAGGGAGTTGAACGAAACTTTTCTCTAATTTTCAGTTAATTTAATTCTCAAATTTAAATTGTGAGCTTTAGTTCCGCCAAATTTTAATGAACAATTAATTAGTAGACGTGTTGAATTTCTATAATGCTCTTATAAGTTCCTGTTTAATTCGGTACTTCGAACGTTTTCAATTACGAGTTTTCAGCCAAATGTAATTTGAGACTACTCTAAACAGAATGTCTCAAACTCTCGAAAGCAATAATTAAAAAAAAAAGTTAAATAAATAATCGAAGAATCAATTTTAATAAAGTTAAGTCTTAATATTATTGTTAAAAATTGGAGGTTCATTTTCTTCAAAGTTGTTATTTCAGGACTTACCCTGGCAGATTAATAAGAAAGTATACAGTTTCCTAGGATTAATTAAACGTAATGAGGGCTTAAACTGCTTCAAAACGTTTCCAAGAGCAGTTAAGACGATGAACTTGATATTTACGCAGGAATGACCTGAAAAGTATAAATATCATCGAATAATAATCCAGCAACAAATCAAGCAACAATTTGGGATTTGTGTAATTTATGTCTTCATTTCTCAAGCGTGATCCTTGCACTTCAATATGTGATACTTTCATCCGTACAATTTACTCGGCGCGGTTTATGGAGCACTTCAGTCGCGTACTTCAAAATAACGAGTTCGCCATTTAAAAAATGAAATCCATCTCGTATACGAAGACGACGAAGTAAAAAAAAAACGCTATAAAGTGTCTCCTTGTGCTGTTCTATAAAAAAAAAATGCGCGTATTAATTTTTCATGTTTACACTACAAATTCGTAGAAAAATTGAAACGATTTCAGTAAAGTAATAAATAGAAAATATAAAAATATGAATAAAAATAAATTCTCCGGGTTAATTTTTGTTCTAATGTACACAATAATTAAAATTACATATCGTTCTTGCGATATAATTACGTCGGCTAATTGTCAATATATTTTTAAATAATATAATATTAATATAATATCGATATTTATATAAAGTTAAATCTGATTAGCATTTTCATTTTAATTTTTTTATTAAATTGGAAAGAACTTGAAATCTTTTACCTGCTCGTTTAATTAGTTATTCAAACTTGTCGATCCTTTAAATTAGCATCTTATTAATTTATTAACAATAAAGACAATAGATATAATGCAAGCATTCAAGATTGCTTTTACCTCGCTTGTTTACATTACGGAAACACAGCTTATTTTATCCTTAAATTGGATAATAAAACAAACGACATAAAAGCACGCATTCAAATTTCGCCCACAAAGAGTCCCTTTGCTGCAATGCTTGCAATGTTAAACCAGTTACCAAAAGAAGGTCAATTAATTTTCGAATTTCCTTAAAAGTGCTACATGTACTGCCTGTGGGAGCAATTTGGACTGATCGACGAAAAACGAGAGCTAAGCTTAAACGGCATGCTGACGTTCTTCCAGAGAATACCGGCTTACCGCAGGGAGGTTCAGAAGGCAATTAATGACTGCAAGGCCCTCGGTAAATATTGCTTCCTACCTTTTCCAGTTTAATTACCTCGCTTCCATTTTCTTCTCAATTAAAACTCTGCTTTCTCTGTGTGTTTCTTTTTTTTTTTTTACTTCTAATTAAATGCTTTGTCGGCTGTTCAATTACAGGCGATAAAGTTCGTTTGCGCGAAAAATGATACGAATGGACTGCTTTGTACAGCTGGTTAAATTGCTTTTTCAATTAAATTGTAATTGCGTTTCGTTTGCAGCCACGGGTGACACTTGCGAGTACGCTTACACGTTTAACAAGTGCTACGCCGAGAGATCGCCGAGAGTAAGTCCGGGTCGATGAACATTTGCCAATTACAGGCTCAGAAAGGAAATTGAGGGTCTCTGTTTGGAATTTGAATTTTTTTTTATTTTTAAGCTGTTCGCTGTTTCTGCTTAACTCTTTGAATAAAATTTAAATTTCGGAAGAGACCTTAACTTTCGAGCGTGTGAATTGTCAGTGTAGCACTCGAAATTGATTTGCTTGATTAACCTTTGCTTTGATTGCAGACCTACTACCTCTTCTAAAGCGAACAGGACGCTTAAATCCGAATTAAGAAAGAAGTTCAAAAACCGATTTAGATGGATAATCAAAAGTGCTGAAAAATAATGTCAATTCGACGAGCGGCCGACTTTCATGGAGTTCAGATTTTCGTGGAAGGAATCGCTGCATTTCGTAGTACTTGTACAATCGATATCGTATTGAAAAAAAAAACAAATAACCGTATTTACAAACTAGAAAAAAGGCTTTTTCTATAATAATTGTATACGACTTTAAAACGTTTCTTTTCTTAAATGTAGTTTATACTCGTTTATACACTCGTTTTATTTACTTTAAGTGAAAAAAAAAAGAAAAAAAAATGGTTCGAAGAAAATTTCGAGGTATGATTACACAGAGAACATAAGTGTAGTATTGTGTGAATTGACGTTTCCTTGTTGGCATTAAAAAGTGAAATACAAGCAATGGAATGGAATGGTGTTTTGAATTTTTAATGCGCCCCATTGACACCTCTTACCTCCGATCAGAGCGACGCTTCGAGTGAAATTGACGCACGTAACGCAACGGTTAAAATTACGTAGATTCGCGAAAGCGCGAGGGAACGTTTGTTTAGTCATGACGCGTTTGCGTTAAACTCGTGTAATTTTCGACTATGACAAATCTAATCGAAAGCAATAGTCATGCTTGCGTAAAGGCAATGAACGACTGCATAGAGCAAATTAAATTAATAATTTCGTTGAATCTTTGTACTTAATTGTGATAGAAATATTTCATTATTTTCACATGAAGCGTCGTGCAATTCGTAAATCTTCTTTATTATTTATATTTAGTTACCTAATATTACATTTTAAAATTTTGCAGCATTTAAAAATTAAAGTCTATTAATTTTTTTAATAATATCATAATTATGAATATATTTATTAAATAAAAATGCATGAGGTTTTTAAAAAATGCTAGTAAACTGAACGTTTACAAGACTGACTTCAATCTAGAAATTATTTCTCTCCATACTTATGATGTAATTTACGCCACGTTTGCTTTTGGAGCTGCAGATTTGGTATATAAGAATCGCTTTGCAATGCCATCCGTTAGTTTTGATCCTGCAAGTGCTGATTGATCTCTTAATTTTTTAAGATTAATAAGTTAATTTTTTTTTACAAAATGAAGAGCCTATCTATATGCTTTTTGGCCATAGTTCTTAGTGCTATTAAAGTGAACAGCAATGTAAATACACGATGCACTCGTATACGTAAAACCTAATTTTTCCGTTCCGTTTTAGTACAGATTTTTTAAATTTCAATATTGTGCAGGAAATTCCACATGAAATTAGAGGTATGGTCGCCGGACTAAGAGAAAAGTGCCACAGGGAAACCGGTGTTGATATCGGTAAATAAAAGTTAAAGAATAATTATATTGCTTTTTCTATTAAAATAGATAATTATCGCATATTATATTTTGTAAAGAGCACGTGGACAGGACCGTAGAGGGATACTTCCACCCCAGCGAACTTCTTGGATGCTACTTCTCTTGCTTGTTCAATAACTTCGATTTAGTAAATATTTAGCACTTTCTGATTTTGAGATACACAATAACCCGATTGAATTAGGGATTTAAAAAATTGCTTTTGTATTTGTAGTTGGACCATGACGGACATATTGATTTCGATAAATTATCGTCGAGGATTCCCGAATCTTTCAAAGAACATGGCACCGAAATGATTCAAAACTGCCGTTCTATCAGTAAGTAGTCGTCCGTCGGAAACTTGGAATCATAAGAAACAAACGATTAAAGAAATAATTACATTGTAGCTGGACCGAACCCTTGCGAGTCAGCGTTGAATGTTGTTCAATGCTTCCAGAAGACTAATCCCGAGGTAATTTCTCTTCGTTTCAAACAAAATTTCTTATTTTATAAAATAAAATAAAATCATGGTCCAACCTTTTTTTTAGAAATATTTCGTCATCTAGAGAGTTGTCGTATTTCCCTCTCCTCTCGGACGACCTCAGCTAAACTCTGGGTCGTTTCAGGCAGAAGAAAACAGGATCAAGTGTGCGGGTTATTTTAATAATTGAATCGACTCGGCTATTATTACAATTGCATGTTGTACTAAGCCACTTATTTATTAGCGTTATTAATAAATAAATAGAAAAATCAAGCAAATCAAGAAAAAAAAAAGCACAGTGAAATCTTTATTCGTTGTAACCCATACAATCAAAAAAAAAACAAAAAGAAAAAAAGTAGGCGAAACTTTTCTGACTCCGCAGACTCAATTATTCACGCCGACCTTCTATACGCTCGGTTAAACACTCGAATCCGCACCGTACATCGAGTAACTGCGATCGTGCTTACATTATACGGGCGCCTATTTGCACTTACCCTATAGGGGTGAAGTGCAGGCCGCCCGTTACCAAGCTGCACTCATCGACTGTAAGTGCGGATCCCTGCAAGAGCCGACTACGAGCGCGTGTCTACGAGGGTATGGGTGACGAGATCTCGCCCTCACACCGCAGCCAGGAGCGCCTTTTACTAATACAGCGGAGATAAGGGGGTGGGGCGCGAGGGCTCCCACGCCTCTTTCAGAGTTGTCTGGTAATTATTGAAGAACGGTACGATCTCCAAATTTTTAATTGGAGCTGTTTCATGCTTTTTTTTTTTTTTTTAAGAAGGTCGTAAAAAAATGATTTGGAAGGTAATAAAAAGAAAACCAATGATCAGAACGTTGCTTTTATATACCATTTTTATTTCTTTTTTCATAAGTCTTATGGACTAGAGATTCAGAAGTCATTGCTCGCGCAGCACAATAAGTACGTTGCAATAAATGCGTTCTCATGTGTGCAGATATTTTACACTTAACGAACAACTTTTTTTTTTTTTCTTTCAATTTCTGCTTCCAAAAATTTCCCTCGCCCCGCAAATCTTTCTCCGTAAGAACAACCCCGCACAACCACCAACCCCCTTTTTGGTACTTTGATTTCTTAATATTAATACAGGAATGAGTATTTTTCGTAACTGTAACTTCAAGTACAACGACGTAATGTTCGCAAAACGCAACGGATTCGTTTCATAAAAGTATCTGAGCCTTCTAATGCAAACTTAACGTACGAGGAACATCTCATACACTTATTATGCAACGTAAATATCTTCATAACATTGTAAATTAAATAAAAAAACAAATTAGGTACGTAAAAGCAATCAAGTGGTTCAACGATCTAAATTTTACCTATTTTTTTTTAATTAAAAAACTATGTTTTTAATCTATTACAATTTGTAAAATATTCATAAATATTGATTAAAGCATGTTAAAAACTAATTTTTAATAAAAAGACATTGAAAAGCTAGAGAAATTTTTCTGAAAATTCATCGCTCAATTAAAATGTCATCCTTTTAAAAATGTAAATTTAACTAGTTGAACCATTCGATTGTCCTTGCGCCCGATTCTCTAACACTACCCATTGTCATCGTCGGCATTGGAATTGAAAAAAACGAGTAAACAATTCATCAGCGCGATTGACGTTTCCCCGCCGTTTACCGTCGATTTTTTTCCCCTCGCAATTGCATCGACTACAGAGTGCTCACTCCACTGGGCGGTGTGCATTGCTTTGAAGGTTCGGATCCGATTCTAACGCAAGAAAACTTCTCTCCTGGAAGATTCGCATTGTCGTTGCGCAAAAGCGCGCTTCCTAACTACTGGACTCTCGAGTTTATATATATATATATGTATACTTTAAAAAACACATAATGTCACAGGCTGAAAAACGCGTTCAGCGTTCACTATACATTAAATACACTTTTAAATAGAACGATAACGAGTTCGTAAGTTTCTGTTTTTTGCGCATTTCTATTGTTTTTTTTTTCTTCTTTTTATTGCTCAATAAAAAAGACAGCGTGCATGAGGTCTCCTGTGACATTTTGTACTAAAGTAAGGTTTGTACTAAAAGTAACTCAACATAGGCCGAGCTCGTCCTATCTAGGAATTTTTTTCTCTCTAAAAACAAAAGTCAATTTAGATTTCGATATGTATAGAATTTTTTTTATGTATATATTTATATATATATTTGTATAATTCGATTGGAATGCCTTGAAACAGGCTAAAATAGTTTATGCATTGAGAAAACAAAGGATAACGGTCGCCTAGTGCCCGCTCTCTTGCAAAGAATTCTCTGTCCTCTACGTTACTTTCATTCTGCTAAGTCGAAAGAAGTGAGAGATCCTTTAAAAATTCATAAAAATAGAACATTTATTTTTACGCAAAGTAAAGCAATAAAAAGTTTGATGCAGTAAAATTGATCAGTATTTTTTTTAATTTACCATCGCAAAGTCTCACAAAACCATTTTTTCTGCTGAAATTTATTAACGGTTCTCTCAGAGCTTTAGACTTAGTCTCTTCTTCTCGCTACTACGATTGTAATTTGTCGACTCGAATTCGCGAGTCTTCGAACGGAAGTTTCTAATTCTCGTCTAGCGTCTGGGGTACAGGCACTGTTCTTTCACAGAATAAATAACGTTTTCTTCTCACTTCGTCAAGATTTAAACGAGAGATCGATCGTTATATAATATGTATTTATATTAATAATTATGTATACATTTGTGTATAGTTTTATTCGAATCGGTTGAAAATTCACGAATGGCAAAAGACGCGTTAATTGTTTACCTGTAAATGTATAATGATAATAATAGGAGTTATATAATCATCCTTATATCTTTTCCATTGTATATCTATATAAAGATCTGCCTCGATCGGACCTTATACAATTTTTTGCATTTGTTCTACGAATCAAAGCTGAGCCCTTATATAAAAAAAAATCTAACCTTCTTTATTATAATATTAACAATTCAAATATGATGAAATTGAAATTCAACTGTATTCTTTCGTCCATTATAATAAAATACTTTATTGTACTATAATTACACAATCTAGTACAATGTAATAACGGTATAGAAATATATAATAATATATTATATATTCTATACTATATTATTGAACTATAAGGGCCAAAAAAATTAATTTCAATTACAATATCAAACCGTTAAATACTACAATATTGATAATAATTTGTTGAAATAAGGGAGACCTCGCGTAATTTGCGTCAAGCGCCGACAAGCGCAACGTCTTGCCCAACAAAGTCGCCTTTTGGAAAAAAGAAGAAATAGAAAAGTCGAGGGGAGCGTTTAGATCGAGAAAGAAAGCTCTTAGATTCGAAAATTTCGTCTAGACAACGTTACATATAGCCTTAGGATTAAGTCAGACAGACGAGCACAGCGAAAGTCGTAAACGTTACATCTTCGAGGAGCGAATAGACAGCGAGTTATATTTACAAAAACAAAAAAAAAGTTCGTAGCGTTTTCTATACGTCGAAGCTCGTTATAAAGACTCGAGAAGTCGCGAATCGCAATAACGAGGTCTCTTAAGTCTAGTAGAATGAATATAATACAAATGGCGTAAAGGAATACGACGGATAAAATTGTTCACAATTAGTTTAGATTCAGGAATACACTGTTAAAACGCTTTTCTTCAGGAAAGACTATATTAGGCAAGATAATCAATTACTCCTTTTTGCAATATATATATATATATTTATATATATTTAAATAGTTCATTCGCACGCTTTCTCTTGCTCGCAACTTTCAACAACTTAAACGTTCGCATATGGAAAAATGGAATATCTTTACCTTACTTTAAAGTGGTCTCTTCGTTAAATAGCATTCTTTCTTTTTCCTTTCTCTCGCTCTTTTATTTATTTAATTATTTATTTATTTATTTATCTTTATATCGTCAACAGTCGTTTAGTACTACGATAAATAGGTAATATTGCCGCAATTATTTGCTACGCTTTCGTCAAAAAAAGGACTATTAGTCAACAAGTGCCTTAATTATGTTTTTTGGCTCTCTCTTGCAGCACCGAAGATCTTTTTCTTTTTTTATCTTTCTACCAAAGTGCCGATATGCAACGCATACAAAGTACAGAACTGATGGAAGCACAAACGAAGTTTAAAAAAAAGGGGCTGAAAAATCTTATTGGTAAGACTATGTTTATGTATATATTTATAGGTATGATTGACGGCAGGTATACAGAGTGTCTCAACTTTCACACTGAAAAATTTATCTAAATAAACATTTTTAATAAAAAGCTTGCAAAAATTACTGGATTACAAAGTATGGCGATTGCTCTTCAAACAGTAATTTTTATTCAAAATATTTTTTCAAAAATATTTACTTCTTAAGTTTTTTAATGTGAAAAATGAAGTGGGACACTCTGTAGAATTAACAAAATCGCAAAACAACGTGTCTTGCCCTTCTTACTATTTATATAATTTTTGTATAAAAGTGATACGAATTTTCAACCGCTAATTATAGACTATTATAAATCTTTCACTAAACAATTCCAATTCAATTTCAATAACTAACGGAAAAAATAAACTGTTACTCGAATAGTGGATTTGCTAACTAACGAATACAGACTAGATTGATTCTTCAAATATACATCTCTCTTTAAGCTACAGTATATCGTCATATTTTTCAGTCAAGCAAAAGAAGTTCTGATATGGTAGGTTTGTCAGTTCTTCATCAATCGTTTTCCAATATGATAGATTCTTAATGATATGTGTGTAGCGCAGTCATTATGCGTCGTTAAAATTTCTTAGATCCAACTTTAAGAAAATTAGTTTGCTTTTTTTCTTTCATTAATCTTTATAAATTCAACTGCCTTCTATATCACTGTAACTTTATGTATAAAATAATCTCAAAGAAAGATTAGCCCACTTATTAAAATACAATCACGTAAAAATCTAATAATACTGAATATTCTGATTAAACTTTAGTTTGTACCAAAGGAACACTGCTAAAAATTATCTTTTGATTATTTCTTAAACAAAGAAAAAAAAAATAGATGCTTTGCTCGTTGACTAAATTTACAAGTATTACTTTTTTTTTTATAAATTCTTGGTGTTATTTTTTTCGTCCTCCAGCAAAGTGAATTATTAAAAACGTTTTCAAATCTTTTAATAATTGTACCATTTTTTTCATCAGCTTTCGTCGCTGTAATTATTTTTCCATTTTTCCTTTCTTCCGTTGAAAGAAAGAAAAATCTTTTTTTTTTTTCAACTGAAAAACCGATTAAAATAAATTTCGTCACAAAATCCTTATCCGATTCTCACCAAAACCTCTCCCCGAAGCTCTCCCTCCGCATAATCAAAAGACAATCTTCAGCCCGAGCAACGCAAAAACACCCCTCCCCTCTAAAAAAAAAAAAGCAAGCTGATCAAAAGAGGCATAACCGAGAGAGAATGGCACTATTCGAGTAAGCGTGCATCGCTGCCCGAGCGATTCAATCGTCCCAGGAGGGGAAGCTGTCCGGTGCGACGAAGAAGGCGGGGTTGCCAGAGCCGGACGGCTGGGACGACTGATTGTGATACTGGTGGGCGGGCGAGGCGCCGAAGGCGGTGCTGCCGAACACCGGCTGCCCGAAGGCGTCCAGCTGCTGACCCTCGTAGATGCTGCGGTCGGACGTCGCGTACGGCGACGATGCCGGTGCCTGGGGCTGCTGCTGGTGCGACGACGACGACTTGGACGGGTCCGTCACCGTCAGCTCGATGTTGCCAGCGCCGCCCGGCTCGATTCCCACGTCCGCGCTGCTCTCCTCGAGGCTGCTGTGCTTTATGCCGTAGTAGAAGTACATGGCGAAACCTGCGGCAGAGGAGGATTCGGTTATTCGGAGGGGAAGCAGATTTGTGAATCTAACCCCCGGGGGGGTTTTTTATGCTACGAGAGTTTCCAGCATTAAATTTTCAATATGTTTTGGGTGGAAGAATGTTTCTTACCAAGAATCATCCATATTGTAAATCTGACCAATGTCAGGATATTGAGTTTAAAAATAAGGTAAATATTAACGGTGACGGCGATGGCCGGGACAAATGGCAATCCAGGTGTCTTGAACACCAGTGCATTCCTGAAAATAAAGGAAAATAAGAGTTAACGAGTGCATTTCTTTAAATTAATCCCGAAGAAAGTTTGCAGCGCGCAATGCATTTTACCTGTTTTGAGGCTTTCTACTGATCGCAAGAAGAATACCGACAATAGCGAAGAAGAAAACGAACAGCAAAGTCTTCGTGAAACCTCCCATATTACCTGCCACCGCAAAGAGCCAAGTCAGTCGCCAAATTCAACGACAAAAGAAAACAATTTCAATGGAAACTTACCCATTCCGCAAACGATAATCAAGTCGAATATGAAAATCAGAAGGTACAAAATTCCGACGAGCTTCATCACGTATCGGCCAGTCTCTTCCGTCGCCGGTCCCCTGTCGACCCACGGAAATATCTCCGGGCACAAGTACTGAGCCGCCTGCCAAAAAAAAAAACAAGAAACACGACGCATCAGCAAACCGAGTAAAATTCGTCGAACGAATAACGTCGCACCTGCAACCTGCGCTGCAGGTAGTTGAGCGGCGGTCCGATTATGGGGGCGCTGGTCGGGTACTGATGCGCGCTGCCGCAGCTGGAGCCCGCGGCCGCGGCGTGCACGCTGCCGTAGAACTTGTTCTCGGTGCGGTCGCTCACCAGGTACTGGTCGTCCTTGCCCAGGCCGATCTCGTCCTCCTCGCCGCCGTAGGTGTCGTCCGAGTCCGGCGATGAGCTGTTCGCTCGGCGCACTCGGCGGACCTGAGGGAGGCAGTCGTATTTTATTCCGAGGTGCATTTACCTCTCTGTCCAAGTTGGAAGTCAATTTTTATTTCAGAATTTCGGACTCACTCGGTTATTATACTATTAATGTTTCGACTTTTGTCAGAATTTTTACATGTTCACTTGTTTAAGTAATAACTAACTATTTTTAGTAACTAAACGAACTGTGACCTCTTTTAATCTCCCAGTAGTCAAACATTTGTCGGTAATAAAAAAGGCACTGAATGATTTTTAAAATAATTTTTCAACTAAAAAGTTAATTATCAAATTTTTCCTAGTAACAATTATTATTTATTATATAGATTTTAGAACTTTAAAGTAACGTAATAAAGGCACTTTAACGTTAAAAATATTACTCTTTTACTGCGAAAAGTATGAGTAGGATAATTAATCTAATTATACAATTACGTCTGACTAAAGGCAGCCGTTTCTACTTGTTTCGCCCACTTTCTCCGCTACCTCTTATACACATATTTTCACAGTAAAGTGCATAAATTATTACATTGAACGTTAGATTTTCCCATTTTGCCTTCAACTTGCAAAAGCCCATCGGTTTATAATTTCGACTAATAATTTTGCTTTGCTCGTAACTTATTTATTCTCGATTACACGGCCAATTCCAACGATAAAATGCATCCCCCGAGCTCCCGCATCATTAAGCTTCCCGAGAAGCAATTTCAAGCAGCTCCATCTCCTTCCCCCCCCCCTCCCCTCCTCGAGCTTCGGATCGATGCCTACCATAATCCTCTGTCCGTTGCTGGAGACTCCCAGCTCGGATTGGCTGTGACTCTGGGTCTGGCTGACCGAGGTGGACAGCTGGTCGGGGCGCAGCTCCTTGCCGTAGCCCAGCTGGTGGCTGTTGGCCGGCGGCTCCTTCGTCGGCGTGCGGCACGGCGTGCGCAGACTCTGCGGCAGCAGCTCCACCAGGTTCGTCGTGTGCGGCTGGTACCGCAGGATCAGCACGCAGGTCGATACCAGAGTGTAGGCCAACAGCGTGCCTGTAAACGGAGCGGCAGTTAGTCCGGTTCATGATGGTTATTATCGCGGTTCTCAGATTGAAAGGTGACGATGGGGAGCTGATGGGCTTTTGGGTTTAGGGTCGAGTTACGAGGTGGCTAATAGTTTGGGAGGACGTTCAGCTGGTACACAGATAATGTAAAATATTAAAATTACAGAATAATGAAGCCGTAATATCGATTACTCAAAATGAACGAATGTCATTTGCAATACTTCCGCTCTGAATAAGTAACCACTGTAATATTTAGTGAAAACTTAAATAATTTGATCCAATATTATTAACATTTTATGTTCATTTTATTAGAAAATCAAAAAAAAGTAATTATTTAAAATATAAATCTCTTTCTACTCGCCTCTTGCTAAAGGAAGTAAAAAAAAACTAGTTAGAAGTCTACATTGACTCGACGATTAGGCCGAAAAAAAGGAGGTAAATGTCACAGAAAGAACGCAAGAGGAGAAGAATTTTGAGCTCTCACCAATGGACATCATTTCCACGAGCACTTCAAGCTGGACCAAAAGCGCAGCGAAAGCCGCGCAAAGTCCCGAAGTGAGGGTTGCAAGAGCCGGAGTTCCCGTCAGCGGCCACACTTGACTCAAGGACCTGCAATGCACCCAGGCTTCTTTTTATGCTCGGAAAAAACGCTTTTATTCGGCTGTGAAATTCCACCGCTTCAAAGTAGACTTCTCCGGAATATTTTTTATATAGCGTAATCCGATCTTATCGTTATATTGCAAATATTTATACGTTTATTATATTTTTTATGCAAATCATCAGTTAGACATTGCAAAGTGCAGCGCGTATTGCAAAATATAGAAATTTTCTCGCCAACAATGCGATATAACTCTAATGATTAAATTTTCTCCCGATATTCATTAAAATTTTCTTTCTCTCAATCGTCGTTTGCGCGATAAAATTCACAAAGCGAAAGGCCCAACGTTACATCAGACCGCCGATATACGGCGCGACGATGGAGTACGGCAATTTAATGGCTTTACCGGAAGATCAATCCGTCCTGGGCCATGGCGTAGACTATTCGGGGCATGGGGAACATGCTGCCGAACATGGAGACGGTTAGCCCGGCGAGAGCCCCGACCGCAACAATGTACTTGCACTTGTAAGCGCCGACTTGACCGAACATCTCCACCAGCGCCGAATCTTGATCGACCTCGTCGTAGGGCACTGGAAGTACAAGCGAGAGCGGCGTTATTGCCAAAATTTTTATTTGTTTAATTATATTTTTGACGTATGAAAATGTCTTTCGATATTAGCTTTTTAACGCAGTTGAGTGCGTTTAGCTTGGGTAATAGTAATGATAATTAAGGCTGCGGCCATTAAAAATTTAGCGATTCATTCCAGTACGATTCAGATCGGAACTTCGTCAATTTTATATGAATTTACTGATTTTACGGGTATAATAATGTTCCTACATTATCGTTCCCATTACGCGAACATTATTTCCAACCTCATCCGGTTTTGACAAGGAATTTACAAAAACTTATCTACATTTAATGATATGCTTTTTACGCTTTCAATATAAATTATTGATAATCCAATCTACCTTTCATTACTTTTTAACCAAAAGTCACATCTGTCAAACCAAACGAAATTCGGCGATCTTTATGCGCAACGTCGAAGGGTCCGATCGCCGCTTCCAAAATAAATCGCCTTAAAGCCCATTACCATTTATAACCGCCAGTATTACCAGAAACGCCGGGCTCACCGATTAGCGTCAGGACCATGCTGCTGGTGACGTACGCGACGAGAATGATTATCAGCGAGGAGACTATCGCCAGAGGGATGCTCCTCTTGGGATTCGTCGCCTCCTCCCCCGTCGTGGCGATAATGTCGAATCCTATGAACGCGTAGAAGCACGTGGCTGCCCCGGTGAACACCTGCGACATACGAACAGACGGGCGAAATTACGGATAATCTCCTGTACGGTCGACGTCACTCTCGGAGCGGCCCCTCTGCTGTTTAACGCCGGCTGGAAAAATATGTTTCGCCGGTTTATCGACGAATGGAGCTTTTTATGCGGACGAGTAATTGGGCTTTATCTAGATGGTTATGTGTATTGTATGGTCAATTTTCGCAGGAATGTCAGACTAATTTTCAGGGAAAATTAAGTAATGTTATAGAAATGGGATATTTCCATATCCCATGATGAAATGGGGTATTTCCATTTTTTTAAATATGAAAATTTAATATTTCAGGAAATAAATAGGAATTGTAATATTATTATTAACGTCATTACATTATTACTACCAAAATTATTACTACTTTATACCAATCATACATTCTCGGGAGTTAGTTCAATTTTTTATTTTTAATACGTAACAAAAAAGATATAACTGGCATGCTTTAAATATATAAATCAATTTAACTAAAACGGAGCTTTACCACTGTAATCGAATCCCAATTTGCACAGCACCTTGAACCGCTGTCTCTCTTAATCACCGCTAATCGAATCGCTGCTAAAGCATCTCGTGCCGCGTCATTAAAGATTCTCAGCCCCAGCCCGCGCCTATTTATAGAGCCAATGAAGACCTCCCCTCGACCCTTTGAGGCAGCGAGGGACGAGGAAAAAGGCGGCGGGAGCCCGATAAAAAAAAAGAGAGAGAGAGAGAGAACCGACTCCCCCGGCCAAAGGTCAAGCCCGCCTCGCGACGCGGAAAATATAGAGACGCGCGCCGATGAGAAAGGAGGCTCCGGCAGGATTGAGACGCAGAGGGAGGAGGGAAAAGAAATGATGCACCGGCTATTCAGTCCTGCGCGAGTCTTTGCAGGAAGGTGTGGGAGGAGCAGCCCAAGGAGCTGATAAGAGATCGACGTGGGCTGATAAGGGTGACTGGAGGTGGACGGGTTTTTGAGAGGATGAAATGGGATGTTCTGCAAGTCCTATTTATCGGATGTCGTGTTGCTGAGATATTTAAAGTTCACTCAATTACGTAATTGAATGTGATACGTATAAATTAGTAAAAATTTATAATTTAAAATAGTATAATTAGTTGCAGTTGAAATACAAATACAACTTTGATGTTCTTTAATAAGAGTAGTACTCATTGTTTTTTAATAAGAGTAGTACTCATTGTTTTCGTTGAAGAAATATGTAATGTTCTAAATAGATTTTTACAATTTAAATAAGTTTTAAACTAATCTTTAATCAATTTATATAGAATGCAGATATTTTAGCTTACAATTGATAGATGTATCCATACGAATTTGTAAGTATTATTCACCGTAAACAAACGCTTTGTGAAAAATTTACAAGCGCAAGGAAGCTGCGAGATTTTAAAAAACGAGCTCACTTTAAATCCCGGGAACCCGCGACGCTTTATTAAAAAGCCGTGATTTTTCTCGCAGGGCAAGAAATACATCGTCTCACGAGGAGAAGTAACTCGACATCGTATCGCGCAAAAATTCCCCATAAATTTCCATAAAAAACGCCGCGTCGCGCTTTTCTCACGCCTCGCAGTGTTAAAAGATTGCAGCGATGAAAAAGAAGAATAATAATGTCTTTATAATCAAAGAAGCTTTCGGAAATACCTATATATATTGTTCTGCTCTTTTTTGGTGCTTAGTTCAAAATATCTAAAATATTTTCTTAAAGCGTCATTTTTCTCTATCAGTAACTAAATTTTGACAAGATTATTACTATAGGTTTTGATGCGTATATATCTTGACGAAACGTTTAAATTATTTTATATATATTCTGTTTAAAGCGAAAGCAACACTTTTACTAAGTAAGTGTTACGGTATTTTAAAGTACAAGGAAAATAAAAATATAGTAAACTTAAGCCACTTTTTGCGAAATCTTAAAAGCTTAACCTAAAGATTATCTTCAAACAAGTAAGTGGGTATTTTGCCTGAAAGCGAAAAAAATGTAACATTACGTTCAGACTTTAAAGATATTGTGTGCATCTTTTTAACCTTACATTCTAATATAAAACCGAAAAAAATAATCATATATTTGTTAATAAATGATTATTGCGTTTTTATTTAAATCAAGGAATAAATAAATCTTTTTACACCTCAAATACCAAGAAGATAAAAGTACCGGGAGCAGGGAGTAATAATAAGAAAAGCATTATCGAGACCGTTTTTGGCAACACCCTCTTTCCGACCCTCCCATTCTCCGAGGTTATCATCCGCTGGAAATGCTCGAAAAATTATCTTTCTCCCCGCGATTCTCCTTAGAAGAAAGCAGCCGTCACGCAACAAGTTTGCCATTGTCTCGGGTCTCGGTCCCGGCCATCTTTTTATCTCGATCTTTGCTTCCGCGTTTGGATTCTCTGCCAGACCTTTGTGTGTAAACAACTTTGTATTCAGAGTGCTGTATACTATTGTATCTAATCTTTAGTATTATTATTATTTCTTTCGAAGTATACTGTTCGCGTGTACGTTTTTAGCATATAAAATGGATAAAAATTTATGCATTTATCTGTTTTCTCAATCGATGTATAAAAACAAAAAAAAAACACTGTGAAATATTAAAAATTAAGAAGTTTGATTTTTTTAACATCATTTTTAAGAATAGAACTGCAATAATATTTCGAGAACGAACTTTTAAATGCTATATGTATAAATTTTATAGAAAAGACATGTTCAATATTTGAAGGTAAGCCGTAAGCATCGTAATACATCAAATTGTGCTTTTAACAAGAACGTTGCCTCGCCTATTACTTCGACATTATAGGGGCTTAACGCACATCACAGCTTATGAATTTTTCAAATACCTAAGCGATAGTCGTGCGTATGCACTATACATATTTATTCAAGAATATTGAGCGATGTATTCAGTATTTTCCACATGCTATTACGTGCATTTTCTAAGGGGTTTCTTTTCCAATTTTGAGGAGAAATAAATTGAGATTATATATAAATAGATTGTTTAAAAATAGCTTTAAATGTATCAAGTCTGTATGACGTTATAAAACCACCTTATTATGTATAGAAAAGATTTCTTCCTGGTCCGTTACAAAGATCATAAGATAAGATAAATTGCTTGTTATCTTTTCTTTATAAATGTGACTTCAATTTATGCCCCTATTTTCATTGGAGCTTCTCGTAGATGATAAGCTGATTTGCAATGCAGTCAAGGTAATACAAATAAAATTAAAAGAGATAAATCTAGAGGGTAAATTGGGAATGCTAATTTGATTTCTCTTCGTTTAAACTTTAATATTATTAAAGCTACTATTTCGTCGCGTATTGCACTGTCAATTAAGCATTAAATGAAGTCTTATACAATATAAAAAGAACTCAAGAATTCATTCGAATAAAAAAGTTAACTTATTTTATACCTAATTTTCGTTCAAGCAGCCTTTATAATTTGATTGAAAGGAATAAACTTTATTTACAAGATAAAAACTAAACGAGGAGGTAAATTTTGCACTAAAATCTCTAAATAAAATATAGTTTAAAACAAGCTAAAAATCTGCCTACTCTGACATCATCGTAAAAGAATTCCATCAAAAATTATTCTGCTCTAAAAATTCTTCGCAATAACCTACATCTCTCCGCCTTCTTGAAAATTAACTTTTAAATTCTCAAACTCGACTTCCTTAACCCGTTTACCCTGGCTATCTTTTGTAAATACACTCCAAAAGAGTTAAACCAAAGCTTCTTCGTACAAGTCTTAAAAAACGTCAAACCTTTGATTTCATTAACTTTAAGCCGCATCGATGTTATACAATAAGTAAGAGTCACGATTTTCCTAATTACTTATATAACCAAATAATTACGTGAAAATAAAAAGTATTCTCGCCGAAGCCATGAAAAATTAAAACCACCCTGCCACACTCCGATTACACCTCCAAAAATCGCACGTCCGAACCCTACTCAACGCCCCCCTCACCCTCGGTCACAATCTCCTCCGGCCAGACAGCTCCTTCTCCTTCTATCTCGGCACAGCCACAGCCGGCTTCCTGGAAGATTTATAGCGCCGATTCCCCCCGCATTCCAGGCGCATTAGGGTCGCTCTCGTCAGATGATACAAACCCTCGATCCTCGCGGCGGGGGGGGGGGGGGCAAGAAAAAATTGCGTCCCACCTTGCTCGTGCTCCGCATTTCCAGCGCGTATAAGGAGAATAATTCTCGTCTTGTCAACTTCTCGCCCCCGAGAATGAGAGTTTATGCACTGCTGCTCCCGACTGAATAAACGTATTTCCCGGCCCGGAGCTGTTGTTTAGTGTCGCTGGGCTTGTTGGGAGATTTTGTTTAGGGAGGACGCTCCGGACGTGGTTTTTGAGCTTGGAGTTACGGGCCCGGGTTTTTCGTTCGGAAAAGTTTTGGTATAGCTTGAAACGTATTTGTATATGAAACTCGAACGAACAAAATTTTTTAAGTTTCGTTTCATTAAATGTTTATTATTTGAAAATAAGTAATAAAAACATGTTATCAAGTAATAGTACAGATCTATTATACTCAAGCTTCTAATTAATTGATTAATTATATAGCTAAACTAAAGGATAGATAAAGATATTGTCTATTAAAAGTGGGTGCAGCGATAAATTTGGCTGATAATATATATTAAAAGATGCATAGGCTTAATTATGCAGCAAATTGAATATTATTTTCCACATTGCTTAACCCATATATCCAAGCGAGTATGCGAAAGTCACACCGCATCGGATACACGTCGTATTCAGAACTAAAAATTCAGGACATCATTGATCATTTAGTTCCCCATTCAAATTCCGGCCACGGCAACTAAAAAAATCCGCTCCCACAAAAAACTAATAGTACGCCAGCTGTCGCAACCGTCTCAATAATTAAAAAAAAAAGAAAAATAAATTTCGGCGCTTTCCATCGAATATTCCTCGAATACCCCGATTGCATATTCATCGGCACGTCGAGAGAAAGTATTATCGGCAGAAACGAAGGGAAACTCACCCCGCTCCAGCCGAAGGGCAGGAAGCCTTTGTGCTCGGACCAGTTCGTCGAGTCGACGTAGAACATGCCGGCCGCCATGATGAACACCCAGACGGCGAGGTTAAGCGCGTTGAGCACGTTGTTGAACACCAGGGACTTCTTTACGCCTGCCGCCATCAGCAGCATCATCAGCAGCGTGATCACGAACGCTATGAAGTCCGGCGGTCGGCCTGCAGTGCGGAAAAAGAGGGTCAATTCAGAGTTCTTTTTATTGGGCGACTCGGTAAAGTCGGGTGAATGAATAAATAGTCAAAAATACGTAAGCACATGATCGGCCGCAGGGTAGCAAGTGTTGCGTAAAGTTCGACGTAATACTTTTTTAATATTTTCATATTGTTTTGTATAACTTGTACATTAAAATTTGCGTAACCCGACCTATCATATCGACCCCCTAAACGTTGTAGATTGCGCCTTTAATTAGACGGCGATGGATTGTTTTGTGCAGTTACGACGGAGTTCGTTATCGATCGACTGCTGCGAGGGTCGGAGGCTTTTTTTTTCTCACATTTCTTTTTGTGCAGGGTGTAGGACAATTTGTTAAAGTAGCCTGGAACGTTATGTACGTTTCTCTGCAGGTGAAACGGTCGCCGTACGTGGAGCAAATCGATAATTATTTTCTGGCCTTCACGGAGAAAAGCCTTTGTGCCGACGAAATTTTTTTTTTTTTTTTTTTTTTGTAACTATTAACGTTATAATTAATTTAGGACAAAATTCGAGCTCGACCGTGTTAATATGAGATTATTTTCAAAGCTTTAGAAAGTAAAGTTACTTTTTGAGGCTATCAGAATCTTAAAGTATTCTAGAAGTAATTAAAGCTTGCAAAGATAATAATGTATTTTATGAAGGCACAATATACTTTATAAAAGTGCTTTGAGTAATTTACGGAATTAAAAAATATAATTTTCATTTAGAGAGCAAGAGCTCATTTTTGTGTAATATAAAAAAATTATTTTGGTAAAATTGTGGACTTTTTACTAATTAATTTTCTTCTCTAATTGAAAATCTAATATTTTTCTCCGTACTCTGTCGAAACTCATTATTTCTCCAACAATATAGATTTTATACTTTTTTTATATTTACTAAAAAAATAGAAACAATTTAAAAAACCTCTCTCACTTTTTATTTTTCTACTTTTAGTTTTACTTTTTGGTGCTTTTATATTGTCAGTGTGCATTAGTTTTCATTTAAATTTCCATTAAATTTATTTCAGCAATTTTTACTGTTAAAATAAACTTTCAATTCAATTAAATTACCTGCATAAAAAAATCTAATCCAAAACTGAAACCAATATTTCAAACTAAAAAGTCTCTAAAAAAAAAAAACGAATTTAATTAAACACCGCCGAGCGAGCGTTTAAAGCGAGTAAAACTCTTCAAAGAAGCAGAGTATCGGCAAAGAAGCAGCGGCAGAAGAGGCGCTTCAAAGGGATGCCAGGAGACGCGTGACACGCTCGAAAAGTCGATTGCGTGGCGCTCTTTAATCGCTCGGCTGCAGCTTTGATCGTCCAGTATTAATTCCTTCCTGACAAAAAAAAAAAAAAAAAATGGGGGGAGGAACAACCCTTTTTCCGCGTTCGCGTGTCGCTCGGCATTTTTTCAGGGCGTTTCTCCGTTAGGCAGAAGGAGGAGGGAGGATTACCGAGAAATCCTCTTTTCCGTGCCGCCTCGCGCTTTTCAGCCCCGAGCCGGAGGAACGGGCCTGGCTTATCCGACGGCGCGAACCTGCAGTCCTTAGCTTTCGCGCTTCGGCGGGGCAAATGTTTTCTCGAACAATGTTTTGTTAACGATGGAAGCGCCGAGCGGGCGTATCTCTTTTAATTATTCCTTTTTTTTTTTACCCGCGTAAGCAAATTTCAACGGCGGCGTTGGGCGCTAATTAGGCGGAATGCTGGAATTTTATTTTTAAAATTTTCATAATAATGGAATTTTATTTTTGGACGGAAAATTTAATCTTCATGCTAATTTTTTGCTATTCCCTAATTTTCCAGGAAGGACGACGCTTTTTAGTTTAATGAAATTTTTCATTGGATAATAAGCATAAACTTTTAATTAATCGGTATTTGAATAAAAACGATTCATAATGGTGCCTCGTTTGCATACTCGTGTAAACATCAAAAGAAGTAATAAATAATAATATTTCGGTGCAAATTATTTCCACTAATTACACCCTCTTTCCGCGAATATTTAAACACCCGTTAAAAGATTCAAAATCAAATGCATCATCCGAGATTACCCGCATGAGCTCGACTTACCACCGTAGATACATTCACACCGACGCCGCGGTAATTAATAACTGTCAGTCAGACATAACCGGGGAAAGGAAGGATTTCGAACGAACCGCGCGGCGATATTATAGCATTAATCGCGGCGGGGTTCGAAACGTCGAGAGGCGATAATTGCCGCGATAAAAATCAATCAGCCGCTAAAAGCAGCTAAACAATCTTGTATACACTTGACCCGAATCGAAAATAGCCGGCCCCTAAAAACGTCTTCCTCGTAAATATCGATATGGCAGAATGTCGGGGACTGCCTTATTAAAAAAGTAAGTTTTTCGCGAAATTTGTCGAGCGCAAGTCGACGGACGCGGAAAGTTTTTTTATTCTTCCGTCGCGAAGTATAAACGAAGTTTTGCGGCGCTGTACTCGAGCTTCCGTCATCTCGCCCCCCGTACCTTCTCACCGAGTTTAACGCTGCTTTACATTGGACGGCCAAGTTTAGTCTTGATAAAGGCTTAGTAAAGCTCTTTAAAAGATTTCCAATCAACTTGGACTATAACTTGGACTATAATTGGAAAGCCGTTTTCAATGCAGGACTACCCTAAAATCGTGTTAACATCGAGAGTTTCGTTGAGAATAAGAAGTTTGCTTAAAGAAACTGTACTTTTTGTTTGATTTTTTTCGCGGTTGATTTAAATTAAATTAGATAATGACGTGATTTCAATTAAATTATAAGAAATGTCATAGATGACTTTTACCTATATATGGAAGCTTAAATTAGTAGGCAAATGAATAAGAGTTAAATTACAAGTATTGTACTCAATATTGTTTTGAATTTCCATTTTCTCTTTTAAAAGCAAACATTAAAAATGCTGATCAGCTTAAATTAATATTTACACGATAGTTCTAATTTTAAATGAAAGGAAAAGTAACTGTTCCACAATCACCTTCCCGTTTGCTTTCCATCTCCAATTAAAGCAAAGAATCTACATTACAATATCCCACTCCTTCTCCCCTCCCACCTCCCGGGATCCCATTCGAAAGCCCCCCCCCCTTTCAAAATCGATCGTCCCGAAAAAACAAGAAGACAAGAAAATTGGACGGCGAAGAAAGGCGACAGGCGGGAGGAAGGGGCCGGGGGAACGGCAGGTGGGCAGGTTAAAGTGTCACTGCGCGCGGATAAGGGATCGATGAGGGTCCACAGGTGCCGCGTCGGCTTGGACTCATCCGCGCAAGCGCCCCTCTCCTCCCACCCGGCCCCTCCGCGTGAACTCTGCTCGCCCCGGAGCTCTTTCTCCAGGATAGTAAACGCAGAAACCAGGAGCCTGACGCGCGCCTGTTCCTATTCTTTTCTCTTTTTCCTTCCTGCCTGTAAAAGGGCCGGGAGGGACTGGATCGATGCCGTTTACGTGAGTCGATGCGTCAGAGTTGCGTGGGCGGTTAGGATGCAATAGTGGCGGTCGCCAAGTTTTCGCGTGGAAAGGGGTGTAATGATCGAAATATACCTCGCTGCAGAAAGCCGATATTGGCGGGGCGGTTTTGATAGTCGATAGGCCGTTGCTCTAACGAGGCTCGATTTTCGGAGGCAGTAAGTGGGATGTTTGAAAAATTGGGAATTCAAAGGGAGGAAGCGTAAAACGATAGTTTGCACGGGAAATTGAGAATTTTTTACAAAATCCTACGAGTAATTTTTAGAATTCTGCACTTTACCGTAATTGCAAAATTACAAATTTCAGGATAAATATTCTATTCAAATGAAAGGAGCTCTTTGTAAAACGCCGTTTTTTAAATCAAAAATATTCATTTTTAATTAAATTTAGTTCCTCACAAAATCTAATTAATTACTTTATTCTACGCTTAATTTATGATTTTTTTATGAAACTTACATTTTTCAATAGATTTTGTAATAATAATCAAGTGAAAGAATCTAATTGTAAAAATTTCAGTTTTACTTTTTACATTGTACTTTGCGGAGCTAATCAAATACATTAATCTTGTTTATCTTTTTTACGATTACCATTGCCTAATCTTTGTAGCTTCTAAAAATTACATTTTCGGTAATAAAAAAACTTCATAACTCTTTTTAGTGCCGTAAATAAAAGTGAAGTACAACCCGTTTACTTTATTGCCATATTTTTGATAGGATAATTATCAAATACCATGCACTTACGAGTAATGAAACCTAATTCCGAGAGTGCTAAAAAATTACCCTAAAAAACGTCATCAATCACTAAAAATCGAAAGCCCTCGTCCAAAATGAGCTCCCCCGAATCGTCGCTATTGAACCGATTGAAATCTCCCATTTTTCTGGCGCCCCTCGCAAAGAGCGCGAAGGTACACCGAGAGAGAGAGAGAGAGGAGTCAACGGTAATTGCGAGCGCTTCGCGGCTCTCGAGGCGCTCTCGCGGAGTAGGTAATTGACTCGCGGCCGCGCTAATTTCCAATTAAGAGGCCTCGTTATGTTCCCGGCCTCTTGCCGAGAAGCGGCGCCTACTTAAGGGCCCCCCCGGACAATGCTTCTATGAGCTGCCTTTGCAATTAAAATTTCTGATGCTTTCGGGCGTAAAGAAGGTTTTTGTACAGCCGCGGCTGTTTTTTTTTCTTATTTTTCTGAGTATTTTTTAAGGAGTATTGCTTGGAAAAAGGTTTGGTCGAAATGACCGTTTCAGAAAGTTTCAATTACGTAAACTGAAAGAATGGAAATGAAAAGGTGCGGTTTACGTTAAACAATGTTCGCCAATAGTGTAACCGCTTTCTTTTTATCTGAGTAACTTAAGCTGATAAAAAGAGATAGGATATTTAATTGATTCTTGAACTTTCAAAAACAGATGTTTTGACAAGTAATACAGCCACTTAACATCCTCTACACAAAAAAAACTCTACATACCTTTGTTTTGTATATCTATATATACAGAAGGAAAAGTTTTTTTGTGTAGAGTATCATACTTTATCTTTTTCTTATTAGACTTTACTACCGAAGCAAAAACGCAGCACAACATCAACAAGATCCTAACCCCATTGTTCGGCATTATCTCATCGGAAATAGTAAAAGAATAATTACGCTAGTCAGTGAGCCTATTCAAGTTAATGCGAATAAAATGACCCGCGAAGGTGCAATTTAAGCGGAATAAACGTGATGAAAACTAAACAATACGACAGGCTGCTCGCGCATTTATGCTAATGTAACGATTACTCAGTGGCAGTGGGATAGTAATTACGGAACTTGGTAAACGCTCAATTCCAGCGCATTTCAGTGCTTGAATTTAGTGCAATTATTCGGGAGCCGTGATTTGCCTTTTTTGTTTGCTTTTACGACGAGATTTGAAGCGTGCTTAAAATTTGTTGGCCATATGCACCTTTTGCAATGTGATCGTGTTTTTATGTATACGTCCGCTTTCACTTCGAGTTGCCAATGTATTATTGCTATTGTAATTAGAGAAAGTACATCTAACTTCCAAAATAAACTTCACTGATAAATTGAAAAGCAGCCTGTTTTTACTTTCTCAGACTATTTATTTGTTAATTATTTTAAAAAATAATGTGAATTTTGTTTTTCAAAGTCCACACGTTGATTTCATCTGACTCGCACTGTAGAAATCGAGCACATTTACTTTTTTATTAAGTATATTTTGTAACCGAGCTCAGCACTCGCTTACAAGAAAGCAGAGTTAGGCAAGAAAACAGCGCTTCGAAAACAGCGGTCACACACGTACGCGCACATTATTAGACGAGTAAACACGAGCGACACAATAGCGGGAAATCATCTCTAAAACTAAGAGAGAAAGAGAGAGAGAGAGAGAGAATTAGCGTTTAGAAGAAGCGCCGCGAGTCGCGCTTCGAAGAGCGATAATCAGTCGCACAATAGCCGACCGGGATAATAAGATGGACTCTCGACGTTTGGAAAATGTATCATTTTTACGGGGATTATTGACGTTATAGGCTCTCCTTCTGGGCTTATTAATTTTTCTGGGACCTTGTATAGTGTAGGCATCAGTTTCGACAAGCACAGCAAGTTGATTCCTTCTATATTAGCGCTGATTTTAGATTTCTTGTTTTTTATTATGGCTCAGTTCATTGAATTTGAATGTAAAGGCAGCAATCAGAACAAAACAATATTAAACGAAGCCATAGGCCTGTCCCTGAAGTTGATCAGCATGAAGAAGATCGTGAGGATGATAAACCAATTCGCGGAAAAAGAAGAATAAGAGAAGAAAGTCCCACAAATTCGGCACTTCATCAAGTAGATAATTCTAAAGTTGACATTCCTGACATTCCTGAGCGCATGCGACGTAGAAATATTCCTAGTACTCCTGCGAATAATGAAGAGATAAACGCGGAAGCAAAATGGGTATATAACAAAATATTTAAAGAAAAGTATATTCTGCTCATTTGAATGAAGAAAAACGAACAGAGGAAACTGAAGTATTCCTGAGCGCATGCGACGTAGAAATATTCCTATTACTCCTGCAAATAATGAAGAGATAAACGCGGAAGCAAAATGGGTATATAACCAATAATTAAAAAAGTATATTCTGCTCATTTGAATGAAGAGAAGCGAGCAGATGAAACTGAAGTAAAAACCCAGTATAAATACTAAAGAAAACGACGATGAAAGCAAACCGAAGGACTACATAAAGACACAGAAGCTTGAGCAAAAAGAATGAATTACTAACTAACATCCACCTAGGAGCGGGAAAAAGAGAAAAAACAGAAAAGCACTGCCAATTACAATACCGGGAAAAGAAAATTTAATTTCGATATTAACGATAAAGTCTGGCGGAGAAATAGAATTTTAATTCTGACAAGCATCAGGAAATAAAATAGTCTAAAATATAAAGAAAAGAGAAACACTGTAGGAGGCTGGAGGAAGCCTAGGCGTTTCGTCTTAGGGTTGCCCACCAAGACTCGTCAGTGGGACTGACGATGGACAACCCTTCCCCCAGACGCCATGAGTACGCTCTGAGCCCGGATACATATATCGAGTTGCCTCGATTAGTCTGCTAGCGAGCCCGACAAAATCCGCGCTACGCCACCTAATGGTCAGTCGGGCGAGCACCCAAAGGAGCCCAGGCTCATCGATCCTCCTCCCAAAGGCCTTCCTCCAACGCCGCCACCAAAAATGCCTACAATACTCAAATATTTTTATAATTATTTAAATTTAGGATTCACGGTAATTCCGAGCGAAGCGGAAACATCGGAATAGCGTAAACGAAATCCGAATATAAGTACATTAAATTCGAAATAAAATTTTAATACAATATTCAAACACTAAAAAATTGAAATGAAGAAGAAAAATGTATTTTTTCCCACGACCAATCATGTTCAATAATTTAAAGAAACTAATAACAGGCAAAGCCGGAAAATTTTGATCGTCCAATCAGTCAGCTCCGGGCCACATCGATCCCGCGATTAATCGCGGCTCGGCGCGCGTCGTAAAAGCCCGCGGGCTACTCACCGAATATGGTGCCGAAGGTGTCGCCGATGGCTCCGGAAACGGCGCCGTTTGCCAGGGCGTCGAGGCAGGCGCTGAGTGCGCAGGCGCAGGCGCTCGTACCTATCAGGTACTCCAGGATCATGTTCCAGCCGATGATGAACGCTATCAGCTCGCCCACCGTCACGTAGCTGTACATGTAAGCGCTGCCCGTCGTGTGAGGCACTCGAACTCCAAATTCGGCGTAACACGCCCCTGCATTGTCGAGGAAACGGCTGCTTTAGTGTCGCGTCGCGCTGCGTTTAGGGATTATTGGTGCGGGGTTGTTGCATGCAGTTCGGGTGGCTGATTTATACGGCTGAGGATTGGATCGGGTCAACGAGTTTTACTTTTTGCTTTGGATAGTGAATGTAAAAGTAACTTGCAAGAAGATTTTTTTTAAGATTTTTTTTTTGTAAATATAGAAATTTTAAAAATGATTTCATTTCGTGGAATTTTATGAAGTTTAAAAAAGTAGCTCTTGTATAGGTAAAAGAAAAAGTAAATATACTTTCAGGATTTTATGAGTAAGAAAAATAGTCTTAAAATTTAAGTACGAAATTCTATGCTTAAAGTATTTTTACTGTATTTTCTGCAGTGTTGAAATATTCTTCTAGAGATTCGAGAAAAAAAATGAAGCCACTATCGTAAAAAAGAAATCTTATTTAAAATAATTAGTATCAACTTGAAAATATCCATTATCTTTTTAGCTTATTATTATTAACAATATTATGTTATTTACCTTTTATTTTATTACGTATTTATCAGTCATAAACCAGCAATGACTCATATATTTCAATTTCATTTCAACAAAAATTTTCATCAAAATCTCAAATCGGTAATAACTATAACATTACCAAAAAGCAGGGCAAACCTTTCTATAAATTTATTACAAGCCAATTTCGATAAACAACGTTTGACATCGCAGCTTTTTCATGCCTCGGATCACTCAATAACAAAAGCTTACACATACCAGCTAAGCATGCAAGCCAGGCAACAGACACGCCATGCACACATATTTTCGATAATCTGCTTTTCCAGGTACGGTGATAATATTTTTACGATCCGCAGACAGGAACAGCACTCACACACGCAGCCGGTTAGGCGTCGAACGGTGCAATGACTTTTTTTTTTTCGAGCGTTTTATCGCCGCCGCTGCTGCGCCGTGCGTACTTTCGAGTCGATAAAAAATTTACCCAGAGCCTGCGCACTTTTTTTCCATGTTTTTACGAGAAACGCTGTTATGCGAGGAGCGTTTAAAATTGCTCTAAATCTCCCGGGGTATCCGAACTCGTTTTTAAATTCCATTTGGCGAAAATTTTATGACTGTTTGTTACTAATTGATGAAGTAATTATGTAATATTTTATAGTCCATTTGTAAGTAAGTTTATAGAATTTTTTTATAAATTAACTTTTTAATGAAATAATGAATATTAATCATTACGCTTTTATAAAGGCGTTTAGTTTAATTTTTAACCAAGAATTCCCAAAAGTTTAAAGTTGCAAAAATATTGTTTTCGAACTATATGCGCCATGAAATTTTATGGAAAAATATTGGCGAAACGGGACTTTTCACGGCTCTATACGGAAATTTGTTCCTGGTATATTGCGCATTCGAGTAGTTTCAAATTGCACTTGTAACGCTAAAAATAGAGCGCTACTTTGCTATTCTTATATGCGTGAACTTTGAGGATAAAAGAATTTTAGTCCGCGCGCAAAAGTTCATTCCCTTTTTCCGCGCGTAACCAGTAACGACTTGAAAAGTAGCAAAGTTAAAAGCGACGACTTATTCCGCAAAACTTTTCTTTCTTTAATAATACGGCGTATTCGTATAAAAACAAACCGATATCGCTGCCTGAGAATCTTGATAAAAAGCTTTCAAAATACGCTCGTTGGAAAGGTTGTAATTCGTGCATAGGAGGATGCGGCGTAGCACAGTAATGAGGTCAAATTTATTTTTGTAGCGTTATAGGTTATATACGGAGTTAATATTCGGGTAAAAGCTGATGCATGCATATTCAGATCGGCTATCTACATACTATTCTAGCTGAGCTGCAACTTTTATTACTTAAAGATCAAATTATAACTTTCATTTTATCCATTATATTAGATGTTGATTGCGGCTATGTGTAGTTATCGTATTAATTCTGTTTTAACTATCTTTTCAGAATATCTAGTTAAAGTTTTGCACATGGCTTGAAAACTATTCCGTTTAACTATTCCTAATAAACCCTGCTGAATAAATGTATTGTCCAATAATTTCGTAGATTTTGTATAAATAAAGTGTTAAATAAATAGGCAGCGATTTCTGTTAAGTTAGCTTTAAGGAGCCCGCGGTTAACACAAAGTTACTCGATAGAGTTCTAAAACTTATTACAAAATATCAAAGCGTTAGCGTCGACTGTAAGTGTCGGTGTGCATCGTAATTAACGCGAAGGATTTACTTGTAATTTCTATATTCACGACGTAAAGTTATACATCAGGTTCTTACAAAAATTTGATGTCATTTTTTTTCATAAAAGTTGTAGAGAGTTTTTCAAGCTGGTCACTCAGTCTTTCAGCCATACTTTACATCTAATCTTTATTTACAAAGTTTGGTATAATCTACTTTTAAAAAAGCTAAGAAAAACGAGATTAAAATCCTAGAACACTTTCGCAGTTCGCAATAAAATCATTACTACTTTAATTTCACGTCCATATAAGAATTCCAGAAAATATAAACTCACCCGAAAAAATCGATGCAATGGCTGCAATGATGAAGGAGACGACGACGCCGGGCCCGGCGACGCTCCGCGCCACCATCCCTGCAACGAGATACATCCCCGTACCGACGCATGACCCCACACCAAGGGACGTCAGGTCCAGAGTCGTCAGGCACTTCTGCAATCGCAATCAGAGAAAGCCGCTCTCTCCGTTATCTCGTAAATCACTCGCCCCCCCCCCCCCTACTATGTTTTCATCTTTCTTTCGATGACTGACAAATGATTCCCAGCTCTTTATTGATTGTTTGTCTGCGGGGAGAACCTCTCGCCGCTATTGATTTTAAGGCCGATTCTAAATGATTAAGGAAACCGCAGTTTTTCTGCTGAGTTTGGGTTTGTTAAAAGATGTAATGGAGCTTGAAAATTTTTTTAAACGTATTTATGTAATAAACTTGTACTAAATAATTAATAAGGTCTACTAATGGAAAGAGTTTAAAACAAAGTACGCGACCACCGCCATTAATCCATCTGTCGATGTGCATAAAAGCGTTCCCATAAAATCGAGCTCTCAAATCGTGAAGAATTTACAACCTATAAATTTTTCCCATAAATATTTCATTCTCTCCCGCAGCCAATGCCGAACTAATTTCCAATATCACTCTTAAAGCTGATACGATAAAGGAGAGCTTATTTATCTCCTAACGACAAAGCACAAGTGGCTGTCCGCAGATACAGCTGGAACTTGCGGGCGTAATTACTCGCGGGAAAGTTGAACTGCGACTAGTGGTTCAATGAATCGCGTGCCGCCGCCGAATAAAGTCTTTCACGCTTCCACGCATCGCTGACCCGAACGCGCAAATATCCTTGGGTCTTTTCTCCCCCCACGAATCTTGTGTTCATTCTAGTGAGATTAAGGGCTGGGCGATTTTCGGACCAGACTTCTGGTTGCGTTTTTGTTTTGCGCTGAGGGACTACTTGTATTTTTTAATTTTCGAAGTATTTATTTGTCTAGAATCATTGATTTTTCTTATCTTGATTGAAATTTTGTAAACGAGTAATTAAATTGAAGGTATTTAATAAAATAAAATTGTAAAACAGAATATTGGTTGATTAAAAAGCAATATTAAGCTGCGTTTCATTAATTAAAGTTATAACTCCTTGGAAGAAGTAATTGCAGCGATAAAATATTTATGTAAAAGTTTGAGTCGCGTCGTCGCGTGCAATCAAGACTTTTCTACTTGCTTGAAAACCACTTGCTTCCTTAGCTACTTAATTAAGTGCTCTCTAAAAATAAATTCGTCGCTGTTTGCTCATTTAGATTCTATTAATATTTAAAATGATATTCTCAGTCTAATTAAACCCTCAAGTTTTTTAAACGTGGTTCTATTTTTGTTATAAAAAGAAACTATAATATACACTAAAATAAAAAGTTTTTTGAACCAGATTTTTTTAATCGATTTAGATAATTTTCAAATGAATTTCAAATACCTAAAATGTGTTTAATATTCTATGTACAATACCATTTCTGTCTGTTGATGTACATAACGCATAAAAGATTTTGGAAAACAATAAAACAAAGCTATTATTTTCGATTTCAAATTAAATAAATTACTTGTAATTTAAATTTCAACCGGAAAACACTAATTGAAACTACTTGTTGCACCTCGCGATCGTACTTAGGCTACTACGTGCATATAAATGAATTCTTGCAAATCGTTATTTATTCAAGCGCTTATACTATAAGGTGCGTTTAAGTGGAATTTAATGGGCGAGCTTACATTCGATCGATCGATTTATCGTAATAAGCAAACTGTTTAATTTAACGACATCATGCCCATCTTAAGCTTTCAATTAAACTATTAATCGCCTGACAGCTTATAAACTTACAAACATAATTATGACAGCTTATAAATAAGGTAGTATAGTACATTTTGAATGATAATTTTATGAAATTCATTAATCTTTATTAAAAATCGTCTTACAAATCTTTCAAATGGTTCTCTTTCCGCTACGAAGCTCGACTTCCATTAAAAATTATTATTTACTTTATATTCTTAACTAATCAAAATCTTGATTGGTTTAATCAAACGTTGAAAAAGCAGATGTAGCCTAAGTTTAATTAAAACACCCTCCTAATTAAACGGTCTTACCGAAGAAGGGAAGCTTGCCGGGAGCAGAAATACGTTTGAGAAAAGAAAAGGCTCTCGGCAAAGATAACAACGCACTCACGACTCGTCGACATCGTGGGAAAAGAAGTAATCGAGTGTAAACGAGAGAGAGGCGTTAAATAACGAATAGAAATGTTCTAGTTCTGGAGACGCGTTTCATGTATAAATTCTGAGCGCGACAATTTTTCCGATCTTTCTTAGTAGCTTTTTAATTGAGTAATGAATATTGCACCATCTCGCTTTGATTATTCCGCGGCGTTTTTCGCGTTTCACAGAAACGTGTCTATCTAATATTTGCGTATAAAGTAAGTTTCAAGTCTCTATAGTTGAACGTCACTTTTTTCTGGTGTAATTGAAAAAAAAAATTTTTTCTTAACAAAATTAATAAGATGCACAATGCAAATGTTATTTTAAGATTGAATTTAATAAAAACACTTTTCATGCCAAATCTCACCAAGGAATTATCAAGATTTCAAAAAAGAAAACCCCGAATTGCCATAAAAAATCCCGTTTATAACTTGTCAACTTAATCTCCAAGAAGCAAACGCGTCTCTCTATACTATTAACCAAAGGACAGCTCGGCAAACTTCGAAAATCCGCAAAAATCACCCCGCAAAGTCTCATTTCACACCAGCAAAGCCCATCTACACGCGAGCCACGTCAGATTGACGTCACGGGGCTCCGCGGCGGGGGTGAAACGCTGCTTTATAACACAGAGCTCAACGGAACTTCGGGCAACTTCGATCGCAATGAAATATGCTCGCAGAGGGGATCCGCAGGCTGTCCTTTTCGGTTAAGGATGTATGTGAGTTTCGAGGAAAGTTTTGAATCAAGGTCACTCTTGTCAATTAAAGACGGACCGAGATTTATATATGTCGAGATGGTGGGGGGGGATTTAAGATAGGGGCTGCGAATTTTATGTCTGGCTGGTATTGATTATCTGCTTTTTTATGGCGAAGAAAAGTTGTATTACTGGTAATAAGTTTCGGAGGGGCATTTGTATTTGTAGTTCGCACTTATCCGGGAAATTTACTGTAACTCAAAAATCGATAGTGGCTTGAGAAAAACTTAAGCAGAATGATATATTTCTGGGAAATTTTCTTTGCATACAATTATAATTATTCAAATCGAGCTGAATTATTTCTGCGATAAGCTACTGATAAAAAATTAATCTAACAGAAGTAGAAAATAATTTAAGGGAACCTTTTAGTGATTTTCAGCGAGACGTACATTTGTGTCTATAAAAGTATATTAAATTTTGAACAGTTTGAAATGATGTAACTCGACTTAAATAGAAATTTCAAAGGAGCTCTTTGTACATATACTGTAGGAAATATTTATGTAACATTGAAATGTACGCAGCTGTTTTTATAATAAATTTAAATTTAAATTTATTATGCTTACAGTGAATAACGATTATCCTGCAGTCAAATAATGCATTTTTAATAGTTGATAAACAAATTCCACAATATTCGAATAAATAAATTCTTCTTTTTTATAGAATAAAGAATTTTATTATTAATATTATTCTTTTATCAACATAACTTCAGCCCAAAGATTTTTCCTCAATATTTCTTTTTCTAAAAAAATCGGACTCTGCCTTAAACCCGGAGATTCAGAAGGTAGAAATAGGAGAGACATGTTTACCTGTAGTTTCTGTTTCGAGCTGGCCAATTCGGGGCCAGCTCTTGTTTGTTCGCCCTGAAGATTTTCAACATTCTTTGTACGTATGAACTTTCCAAACAGTTCCAGGCCTTTCTCTCTGTCCAATTTGAAATCCAGCTTCATGTTGCTGTAACAGAAAAAAATTTTTTCCTCATTCTCTTTGTAAAGGTGAATCTTCATTTATCTTTTGAAATTTCTGACAAGTAAATTTTCAGAATTGCCAAAAAGTATTAGCAATTCTACTGCAGTACACAAAAGCCCTAAAAATAAAAAAACAATGTATTTTAAATTGTTTATCCTTTAATTATTTATAAATTAACCCTGTTGGAAGTTTTCACCATTATTTGAAATGACTAAAAAATAATTTATTTAACTAACTCCATCCACTAATAATAATTAACTCCCCCACTTCGTCGAAGCCGGAAAAAAAAGCAAACAACTGCGCCACCAAAATTGCAATCCTCGTAATAAAATTCTCCTCGAGCTTCCGGTGCGAGCGCGCGGCCTCGTAAATCCCGAGCTCTCGCAGTAGTATAGGCAGCGAGAGAGCGAATACCGATTGCGCGCGCTTCGGCAGCGAGCACACGCGGTTTATTTCCGGCAATTAATTTCCGCGCCCGCGCGCCGCTCAGGAAATGATAGGCCGCGGAAGCGACTCGAGGCGAATCCATCCGGCTGCAGACGCCCGGACAATGACGACTGGCGAAATCGACGAACAATAGCTGGTGGAGCTCCGCTGAGCGTCGACGCTACGCGGAGAGTGGCTGGGTGGTATTATGCGGAACGCTCCGCGATAAGTAAATGGCGAGGGAAAAGCCCTCTTTTCGTGTCAGAAAGTTGGATAGAATGCGGTCCTGGCATTTCAAGTCGTGCACAGAAATCGTAAAAAAAAGCTTGAAGCGGAGAAAAACGAGGTTTTTCCCCGGTAAGCCCCGCCGGAAGCGGGGACGAGTCTTTTTTCCCCGCTTGAACAAAAAATTTTCTCAAATACTCGAAATGTTCGATGTTCTATGCTATAAATTTCTGGCGTGAAATGAGGTCTATTTCATGCTCGAGTTGGGAAAAAGTATTTATACTCTGCCTAGGATCTTTTAAAAAAACAATTTTTATTCGAAGTCGAACCATTAAATAACAATCCGCGGAAGCAAAGCGACTCTTCAAAAGCAAAAAATTTTCAAAAATCAAACTTTCCCTAAAACGTGAAAACAATCCCAGAGACACGAGCACTAAAGCGAATAACAGAAACAAGAAGAAGTACGAGCGGCTAGTTAACGGAATACAAGAGAGCCCGAGAGCACGGCTATACCCGGCGGAGCTTTCAGTGAGCAACAACCTCTCGCAATTCCGCCGCCCCGCGGAATAGCACAGATCCGTCTAAATGCGCTCGCGCGGGAGAGAAGGGAGCGCGCGGCGTTTTTGCCGGAAATTAAGCTGCTCTTCAAAAGCGACGCTTTTTGCTACCGCCCCTCCGTCGCTGCTGCGCCTTTTTTACCGGCGCCCTTTTAATGCCTCGCGAATTCTGACGAATCTTCCGCTTGTTGCTGGCCGGTACACTGTCCTGTCTGCTTTTTGGACGCGACGCGGAGAAAAGGAGGATTTTATTATGCCTTTCAGGAGGGTCAGTCGAGGATCTGTCCGCGATGGAACTGACGAATTTTATGTAAGTGGTCCGATGAATCGAGCAATGCATGATTAAATATTCTTTTTAGTCAAAACGAAATAATTATTAAAGTTCAACCGTTTGATAGGTGGGAAGCAAGAGCAAAATCTATAAAGCTACGTAATAACGATTTACATTTATATACAGTGAAAATGAAATTATAAATTTTATGCATTGGCATCATTCAAATAAACGGTACTCTGACGCCTCTATAACAGCAATGCTGAATTTACATAGATTTATAACTCGTCAAGTTGCAGATTTCATTTTGAATGACGTTTTCATTTTGCGAATAGTATTCATGAGGCATTGCTTAAACGACTCTCTTCACTGAACCAGAATTATCGTAATTTATTATGAATCTGCGCTACATTCATTTTAATTTTTAACCGGGAAAGTCGTTGGAAAAAATGTTAGATTTGAAAAAAGTACATTCTGGAGAAGACAACCATTTTAAATATCAAGAAAAATGATAAAAATTCTTACTTTGTAGAAGAAATGTTTGAATTCATTGAAGATTTTCAGATATTTAACCGACTAGTAACGGAAATCCTTTGACATGAAACTTCAAAGAAGTCTCTCTGAATAGAATGTCTACAGGCGACATAAAATTACTGTAGAGCACACTTTTAATATTAATGTCAAAAGACTTAACTCTCTCAATACTCAATGCATTTATTTAAGAATTTCATGTAAGTGGTTTTATCTTTTAACAAAAAACGAACGGAATTTTAAAACCAAAATTATTTTATATATTTGTGGTTACAATAATTATAAAATATTACCAGTAGACATTTTCATCCATTTTTCGAATTTCAAATCCAACAACTTTTTTAAATTTTCAACGACCTACATTTTTCAAACTGGCTTCAAGTTCTGCGCTTTAAAATTTTTAGGATTCGGAGGAAAAGATAAATCTTTTTTTATAAAAAAAGTTTATTCATTTTGTAAAAGTACTTTACTAAAATCAAAATTAAGTTTCCATTAATTGTTGCAGTGAATTATATCTTTAAATTAATTTGCGATAAAACAATGGTGCTTTATAGATTTTAACAGTCATTTTCGCACCAATTGAACAAGCGTAACTTATCGTGGAAGAAACATAAATTCGTCGAAGAACAATTCTTATACTTTTTCTGCTTAGCAATACTGTCTAAACTCAATTAAAAGCAAATTTACTTGAAACAGTACGATTCTCGGATAAAGCACCGACGCAACAGCGGCCAAACATGAACCCTCGCCACTCCAACGATCAAGAAGCAAAAACTAAAAACAACACCCCAACCAGCGTACAAAAGCATCATTAACCAGCTTAGCGCGGCGGCAAAAGTCGACAAAGGCTCGGCGGCGTATATATCGAGCGGCGGGGGGAAGCGGTAAACGGATAAAGTCCGTGCCGGCGCATGCACTCGCTTGTAATTGCACGGCCGTGCGTTATCTGTGCCGGGGCATTAATGCCGGCTAAGCGCTCTCCGAGCAAAGACACATACGCCCCCTCCTTGGGAAATCCACCTGTTAAGGCTGCCGGGGAGCTTAGGAGTCGGAGCCTTGATTAAAATCGCCCTGCTACTCGGAGGTTTAACCAGCGGAATGCGCGGGAGTTCGGGGAGGTTTGTGCTCGATGGTTGCTCGAGCTTTTTCGATTGAGATCGATTCAGGCTCGTTTTAGACGAAAGGATAGTTTTATTACATGTTTTTAATGCGCGGATGGTAGATATTTGTGAGTTTCGTGGTTATTATACAGGCGAAAAATTATTATTTGTTCAATTTTACGTTTTTGTTCAATTGCTTTACAACTTATGTTGATATTCCGTATTATATGAATTAATGGGGTAGATCCATTTTGAGTGTACTCTTCATAAAGTTCAACTTCAAATACTTTATCAGTAAATGAGGCTAATATAACTGCAATAATAATGTATTAAAGTTTAAATTAACATAACTCAATCATCAAACGAAAATATTACCACCCCAAAGCTAAAACCATCCTTCGCCCACACTTTCTTTCCCAGAACTAGCGAATTCAATTTCGCACCCCAGAAATATCGTTTTTTGCATACAAATGACTCATACTTGCGCTCCGCGGAACAACGGCGTAATACCTCACGATCCATCACTGTCAAAAAAGGCTTTTATAATTGGACCCCGTTGAACTTTAAGCGGGCCAGATCGAATTAGCGAAGTACTCGAGGGCAATTATAGATAATAGAAATAATTAATGTCCTTTTTACAAGCGCCCGTTAAAATCCCCGAGCTCGTCACCTTCTTCAACTCGGCGCGGGCGAACATCAGGAGCTCCCGCGAGTTATTACGGCGAGCTACGGAGCGCCTACGCCCGCGATTCCCCGAATGGAGAACTTTACTCTTGAACTATTAGACCGCTTCGCGCGGGCAGGTTGCTCGGAGCTGAGTGCTTTAGTCTAATAAACGTATCGTGTTCCCGCCTGATAAATGCGGGCTTATGCAAATGAGTCGAGTGGAATTGATATAATTTAAGTTAAACTTTGGCAAATATAATTAATCAGGGTAAATATAAACTATTTCTGAGATTTATGTAGGTTCGGAGAATTTTGCGTTTCATTTAAATAAAAAAGCAATCTGTATGACATGGACGTAGCTATACATTTTTGGTCTTCCTATAAATCGTAGAATAAAATAAAGCTGTCGGAAAATTTTGAATATTAATTCTGCCCAAGTTGCAAGTCATTATTTAGTATAGCTTGAAGCGGCGATTTATCTTAATTTAACGCGAATACTTCAACGATCTGCATTTTTTCAAGCTTAATTTTTCATCACCCTTATATACTTTCACTGCCACATGTGCAATTATAAGCTTCGCGAATACTCGTGCTCGCATTTTTTCGTTATTAGATCGCAAGATAATTCTAAACCCTTTTGAAAACCAAGCAGCTCCATCATCGACACGAGCCACGCGACGGAGTACGCTCCGCCGCCCAATAATCCCAGCCACTCGTTCAAAAAGCCGAACGCAAACGAGCACGTACTCTCCACGGCGATGTTTAACGCTCTTAATACGAGCTCGCGCAGCGATGTACGTGCCGGACGGTAATACTCCGGAAATGCCGCGGGCGAAATCGCGCGAGCGCCGCCGCGGCCGCCGGATTATTCGCGAGCGCGCGGCCGAAGGGCTCCGTTTTATTCGGAAGTGTTTCTTTGGAGAACTTGTTTTCGGGAGAGGGCCGATGGACAGGTTTGCGAGGAGGTGGATATCTTTGAGGACTTATCGCGGGTACTTTTCTGTTTGAGAGGAGGACGAGTCGAGTCGAGCATTGCTGCTTTGCAAATAAAGGGAGGTATTATAAGTATTTTCTAGTTTAGGGAATTGTTTGAATAGGGAGGTTATGGAGTAAAGTTGAAATATTTCAATTTAACTAGTTCGTTATTCGAAAGTATGATAATACTGAAGGAACTCGTAGAGAGGAATTTGTTTAATATTCCATAATATTTATAAATTGTAAAGAATTTTGAATACTTTGTAAATTCATTTATCTTTACTTTATCAGGTTCTCTTGAATTTATTAGAATAAGTCTAACAACAAAAAAGAGCAGGATTCAGTACGTTAAAAATTTACCTCCTATAACATATAAAGAATGTTATACAACGACCCTTGAAAACTTCTTCCTTCCCCATAAAAATTTAAAGAATTTTTATTTTAGCATTCCTGTCACATCCAAATATGCAATAAATGATAGTTAAGACTCCCGAAGAATTTCCGATTTACCACCAAAAATACTCACCGTATACGAAAAACGTAGGAGGGTCGTGCGTCAGACGCATTCTGTTTTCCGCGAAACAAGCGCGAGATAAATATTCAAATGCATATTATTTCAAACAGTTTTCGAGCCTCGCCTTTCCGCTTCATTATCCCCGCCATACTAATTAAGCGAGTAGGAGGCGCGAATGCCGGCGCGCGCTTTTTTTTCCGTCCAATTGACGACTCGAGAGAGAGCTTTGAAATCAAGTGGTTAATGTTACAGAGCGAGCGCGACTGATTGTAATTTTATACGAGCCGTGGCCGCTGACCTGATTCCTTGAAAATTTCCCACTTCTCCGCCTCGGGCCTTTTAAATATTGAGGAGGCAGTTAAAAGATGAAGCCCGCGGCTCTGATTTCACCGAGCTGGAGACGGATTTAAATCCCACGGAAAAAAGGGAGCCTGAATTATTCGGTTATACGAAAGTCTAACCTTTATTTTTGAAACAAGCGCTGAATTATTTAACGGTTTTACCGGCAAATGTATATATTAATTAAATGGTGGTGCTATTGCGGTTTAAACTGGCTTTTATTAGACTGAATAAAAGCTATCTCATCCGAACCAATCCTCGACAACAAGCTCTTCTCGAATAACTTTTTTGATTTTCAAATGAAGCAAACAAAATATTGACCAATCTACGTCCAATTTGTTCCCCGATAAATCGCCGTTCATTTGTATCGATTATCCGAGCGAATGCTCCCGTCAATATTCAATTAAGAGCTTGAAAAACTTAGAAACCCAATTATACGCCTCTGGCACGGGCCGCTAAAAAAAAAAAAGGCGACTCGCAATGGAAACTCGATACAGGAAATGAGCGGCCGGGGCGATTACGTCGTTATACGCGAAACTGACGCAGAACTGCGATATTAGATTCTCGAACTTTCTCTGGGGCTCCTTCGAGGTACCGGAAGTTTTTTTTTCGAGTGTGCGAGGAGGAAGTCGGCGGGGAAAATGGGCGCACGTTCGAGACAGTTGCGATAAATTTAGACGCGTTGGAGGGAAAGTTTGTATTCATATTAGTTTGTTAGTTTTTTATGTGGGAATAAAGTTTTTTTGTACTAGTTTTTGATTTAGGAAAATTGTTATATTTTTTATAGTTAGTTTTATTTATTTTTATATATCATTGATTTTTTTACGGTCGCAGAGATTCTATATTTACAAAGTGCTGAAGCAGTTTTTTCTAATTTAAAAAATTGCACAATCTTCTGCATTACACTGTAAAACAATATCGTACCTTATTATACTAAATTAATTCATTTTCCAGACGAACTCTCAGATTTTTAAATAAAATTTCTAATCATTCGCGTGAAAATTATTCCTGTATATCCAAACCAATTATTTCTCTGAAAAGCTCGCTAACAAGTCCCACTTCGCTCGCCGTCCGACCTCTCTCCTACAACGGATCAGCTCGAAAACAGCCGCGCGAAACGTCAATTCGCATGCGGCGCAGTCAAATCGGCCGGCCGAAATTGTCGAAAATTCCAAAATCGCGCTTGAATTCCGAGAGCGCTCGACGGCAATTTCAAAACTTCGTTTCGGACGAATTTGAAGCGCGATATAATCGCCGTCTGATTTTCCTCGGTGGCGCGTCGCTCGCCCCGGCCTGTTTATCCGTGGGAAATGTTCCGAGGAGAAAAGTTTGAGGATGAGAGTGGAAAGCAAACTGATTAAGACCCCGACTGACGGGCGGTAATCGAATTATAAGTTCGAGGATGGCGCTGATTTTTATCCGCTTTAGTTGATTAATTTTGTTTTCCTCGATTTCTATACGAGTTCTTTCGCGGTCGCGAACCAGCGAGATTCTGCAATGATTTCAATTAAGTTATATAATATGAATTGAAACTCCTTCGAAAGCAAAAACCTTGTCATCGCCAGTGCCCAGTACTCCGCAACTTCGCGAACACTTTCGCACTCCGAGCCGCTATTCGTCGCCCCGTCACATCCTTACTCTCCGACGAGTGTAAAGAGCCCGATAAAACAGTCAGGCGCGCCATCGATTCCAGCCGTCGCTCATTACTCTGAAAAATTAATAGACTCTAGCGGCGCCTTTACCGCCGCCACCGACTGCGTGCAGCCAACTACGTATAAATACTAATTGAGTTCCTCTGTGGCGCAAGTCAGCCTTTTTCTGCGTGGCGCCGTTCCCGGAGAGTAAGTCTCTGAGAGGTCGAATAGGGCTGCCAAAGAGGGCTTTATAAGCTTTACGTCCTGGACGCCGCGTAATGAGATAAGAGAAACGGTGCGTTTCATGGGTAAAGTGATTGCTTTCACGAGTGGGTGTCGTTAGATTAATTAGTTTCAAGGGCGCGAATAACCAGGAGTTTTTAGACAATATTGTGTGAATTTTTTCTTGCAGAGTTCGTCATCCTCTGTACCATTAAAGGTCATTATTAATATCTGTAATAATTGAAGTTTTCCTTTCATTTATTTTGAAAACCAAGAAAACTAAATGTAAACGCAGTGAAAACATTATATGTCATCAGTTTCGAGAAAGTTTCCCTTCTCAAAATACCATTTTCGCGCCGCAGAAACTCGCCAAACTTCTATTTGCACTTTCCGCGCTAAAAGTATGACTCGGCACACTGGAGATTTCACGTCGGTGAAAAATCACCCGGAAAAGCTTTGTTAAAGCGCGTTCTCTACACCGATAGGAATATGTCTAGAGCTCCGTCATGAAAATATTGACAAGTAAAGCTCGCCGTGATCGTTGCACTTTCGCGTGTCGCGATCAGTTTATTGAGGGACATCCTATATCTGCGTGTCACAATATTAGAGATCCGATGTCGATTATTCAATGGACTATTTTACGAACGACGTTTCTATTCGAAAAAAGCATTTTGCCTATTCTTCTGGAAAGCTAAAATTGTGTACTAAAGTAAGATGTCAATTATTATGTGATAAAAAGGACAATTGTTCGAAGAAGAAAACCATTTAAACTTTTAAGGCACGAACAAAAATAATTTACGACGCAATAACAGTAATAAATATTTGCTATTCTAACAGCAATATCAATATTTCACCTATTAAACTTTTTTTTTTTTTTTTTTTTTAATAAAAGTAGATTTACGATTTTAATACAATGGAAGTCTCTTTTATACCTCAATAAAGATTAAAGTTATACGCATTACGGTAGAAACCATTCCAGCCATTTCCCTTCCGCTTGAATGAAAAAAAAAAAAACATAAATAAAAAGCTAAGTGAAATTTTCAAAATATTTTCCCGACAAACAATTTCCTTAC
>UCOM01001287.1:0-32348 GCA_900474385.1 Ormyrus pomaceus
TATTTGTTCAAAAGTTATAGTCAAACAAAACATGACCATTAAAATAAGCTAAAATTACGTCGGTGAATTTTTGTAATTTTTTTATGCAATTTTAATGGTCATTTTTTGTTTGACTATAACTTTTGAACAAATAAAGATTTTTAGATGATCCTTTTTAATCAATAGGATTTGATCTCACCTTTCGAATGCCGACAGTTAAAATACTGGACAGAAAGCAGATGAAAAATTATAAGTGATTGAACAAAAATCGATTTTTCTTAGATTTTCGCTAAGACAACTCATAACTTTTGAAAAATTGAGCATTAGACCTAATGGACGCGGCTTCTTTCATATTTTAACATTAGAAAACATATAACGAAGTTATAAGAAAATCCGTGATCCGGACCCCTGGTCCTCTCCTAGTAAGTAACAAAATTTCTGATCCAGTTTACTCGATGAAATCTAAATAAAGATCCAATGAACAGCGTACATCACACCTTTGGCTAGAGACTGATGTAGTCACCAAATTACGCGGTCGAAACGCCGGAAATTGTTTTAAAAAAAACCGTTTGGATCTTTATCTGAATGCGCAAAATATAAATTTTATTAAAATGATCTCTTACCCGCCATGGAATTCTTCCTCGACATATTCTCTGCGGAGGCTGTCATTGACATAGAACCTTTGAAGCCAACAAACACAGTTCAATTTAAATCTCAATCTTCAAATAACACGTGCATTCCATCACATTTACGTTAACATTTAGTAAACGTGTAGCTTTTCATAGTAGAATTAGCCTTTCTCAAAACTCAGTGCAAGAGACGTAAAATTAAACAATTCTAATCTACTTCTACTAAAAACAGTACACCCTAAAAGCAGGAGCAAAATACCGATCGAGTTCTTCCTGGCCATGTCCTCGGCGGACGACGTCTTCCTCTGCTCGATGCGCAGGTTCGGGATATTGAAAGGTGGCACGTGCATGTTGTCGGTGCTGTACTGGTGGCGCAGCGGACGGTGTCTTTCCGGGCTTGGCAGCGACAGGTTGTCGAGCTTCAGCTTGTTTCTCTGGTTCCTTTAATTCGCGCGAGACGAACCGTTAGTTTAGCGGGAGTTTTGGCATTGGCAGGGCGGCGGGTTTCGCGAGAGAAAGTTCAATTAAAAGTACGCGCGGATTTGGTATTTTTCATGCAGAGGACTGTAGAAAACTGGATTAAAAGTACATTTTATTTGGATATGCAGTCGCATATTGAATTTATTGTTAATTATTAATTTGTTTAACAAATAACTTGGAGCAATTGGATTAGTGCCAGATTGACTTTTACAGGCTATCAAATATTCAAACTGATTAAATTTTAACATTCAAAGAATCCGAGCCTGATTTCATCAGTGAAACGAAATCAAAGCTTTTGAACTTTCGAATCTCGATGTTGGGTCGATATTAAATTAATACTCCAATAAAAAAATAGCGATAAATTTTAAAGCTATAATAAAGATTTATTTTCAATTAATACGTAATTGACAGTTTATTTGATAATTCCTTTGCTTTCTGAAAAGGTTTTGTATTTCCGTTTATAGATGTTTTGTATTTCCGTTTATAGGTGTTTTGTATTTTCGTTTATAGGTGTTTTGTATTTCCGTTTATAGAAATTGAAAATTATATTTAGCATTTACCTTTCTATGTGGTTGAGCATCTCTTGCAAAACCTCCAGGAGGCTTGTAAAATGCTCGAGCGTTAAGCCTGGATTCACTGTTTGCGGAAGCAGCGACGGCATTACGCGCGTCGCCATTATATTTACGGACAATCCATATTTCTTGTCGCTCAGCATTAGCCTATATATGCCTGCAATGCCAAGTGAATCTATATTTAGCGCGGACTTTAATTTAGATTATATGCCCTGGAAAAATCTCTGTATTATTGATTTCTTTCTAACCATTCATTTATTCGCCATTTTTTTCCAAGAATTCTTATTTATTTTGTAATGAATATTTTATGTGATCATAGTATTTTTCTTCGCTAAGATAAATGGAGTCGATTTACTAAACACATGCCGTTGAAACTGTGTAATTATATAATATTAATTTGTAAAAACAGATGTTAAAGAGAACATTCATTATTCTTTAAAGAAAAAAAGGCGAAAAATGTATTGTCTGACGATACTCTGAATGTATCTACTTAAACCAGATCATTAGTTTTTAGAACAGTTCTTGTCAACGTCTTTATATGATTTAAATGTTACAAAATTATTAAATTGAAGTGCAGGTTTACCAAAATTAACCCGATCAAATACTTAGCTAATATAGACAACTTTTATTCTAAACTATAATTAACGTAATCAAACAGCCAAAACGGAAGTTTACTTACTCACAACCCGGACGATAATTTCGGGCTCCTGGAGCTTGACCTCCCAAAGCAGCGGCAGCACCTCGTCAATAATCTGCTGCTTGTCGAGCCGGTCCAGAATGCAGGACAATGCATTCATGAGGATGCGCTGATCCGTCGTGCTCTTCTCGAAGGCGAGTTTCAATTTCGGTAATACGGTCTTGCGTATCGCCATGTCGTCGAGGTAATCCTTCACGTTCGCCACCGCCACGAACGCCGCGGACTGCAAGCAAAACGTTCCCCCTTTCACTTTCGCTTCGCTCTCGGAAGACGCGAAAAAAAAAAAAAATCAATATACGCGAGGGGGAAAAGAAAATGGCCCTTGCCTGGATCTGAATGGTGTTGCTCTCGAAGGAGTTGTACAGCATGGCCAGGACCTCCCGGGTGATGTCGTCGCGCGCCGTTTTCTCCAGGAATACGTGGAGGTTCTCCAGCAGCACCACCGAGCCCTGAATCGAGCGCGGAGCGGAGAACAGGGGCCTGAAGCTCGGCAGCAGTATCTGCTCGTACTCCTCGTCGGTGCTGTGCTGGATTATGTGGAGCATCGGCTGGAGCACCGCGGCGAACACCTCCTGCGAGCGCGTCTCGTAGTGCAGGTGGGGCCAGATGTGTTGGAACCAGAGTTTCTGGCGAAAGTCGGGAGAACGGTTTTGAAAAGGTGCCGTGGCGAGAGGAGGCTCGTTTTACTGTTCTTTTAAGCATATTTTCCGTTTGCAACAGTTTTGGGAAATAATTTCGTATTGATTTTATCAGCTATTTTTCAAGATTTAGTAAATTACTTGTATACGCGTATATTTTTTATAACTTTTCGAGTCCGCCGACTTGTGTTTTCACTTGCGGCGGACAAATAAAATTCTCTCTTAGCGGGCAAACAATGAACTATTGTGCGCGTATAGTTAAAAAAGCGAAAATTTAATCCTTTATCCTTACTCGTGGAATGTAGGGCAGTACTTCTTTGAGCGTGTTTCTGTAAAAGTGTCCCTTTTGCATGGGATCCTTCATTTTAATAACGTCCAGGAACTGCAGAGCGTGCACCGATGGATCGCTGGAAGGTAAACAATGTAAAAATAAATTTCATTTTTAGTTTTTCGCTTCCCGTATCCGTGTTATATATTCCCTTTCGTGCGAATAGATAAAAGGCTCTTTGTTTCAAACAAATTTACGCACTAAATTGTTCCTTCGACGTCGATGCAGCTGTATTTTAACAATGCTTTGCTCGGCGAAGGCTGCTGTGTGTTCTAATTATGGAATTCAGGAGAGTGAAAGGAGACAGAGAGGAATTTAGCGAGCTTTAATGCGCCTGTAAATAAGACTTTCACGAACTTGGCACTTTTATTAAATAGTTTCTTGGAATCTGAAAATAGATAGTTTTGAAGAGACGTGTTTAACTAATTTAGCTCGTGCTTCAAAGGATTCAGCGAAGCAATAATGAGATTCAAAGGGATGAAAACGATCAAAGAATAATAAATTACTAGGAAGCTTACGAGGAGTTTGTCTGTAATTATAAATTCCAGGATTTTTTGAATCATGAATATTCTAGATGATAGTTATATAAAATTAAACTTTTAATAATAAAAACAAGTAAACAAAGTATGATAATAGAGTGAAACTCACGGTCTTATACCGGAATGAAGTAAAAATTCGCGAAATTTATGACGGGAAAACATGGAACTCGGATGCTCCTCCGAAGCATAAATCTTAAACTCCTCCAGCCAAGAACCACGAATCCAAAAGCAGCTCAAAAACTGCTCCGTCGCCGTCCGCCGAAAACAAAAGAGCTTTCAACAGGTGCATCCTTACCCACATTAACCAGGCCTCGGCGTCTAGCCATTATTATTCGATCAATAAACTCCCTCGACAAGCGTCCACCGTAACTGTCCGCACCTCCGACGACTGTCGATCGGCGATAAATATCGCGAGATCGAGGTATAACGGCGCGGCCGTTTCATTGGTTGTAAAGGTCGGCGCCGATGACGGCGATAAAGCGGCATATTCTTCTTGTTCCCCCCCAACCTCTTACGGCGATTTTACTGCGCGGGCCGGCCGTAAAGTGGGATTTTCGAAACTGCCGCTCCAGCGCTTTTAAACGTTTTATAAGTCCTCGAGCGTCGCGCGACTCGCAGGCTTTGACGGGCGAAAACAGGTTTTATATTTCCGACGGACGTCCGACGCTGTTTCCGTCGCCGTGAATTTCGCGGCTGATTCCTTTTGAAATTTACGGCCCGAATTATCGTTTACCCCTCTGTTTTGGAAATTGAGGTTTCGATGTCGAATGAGAGCGGAGGGCTTTGACGTCAAGACCGCGTTTTGCTTCGTTGCTTTTCTGTTGCGAAAATGTGGTAAAGTGTTGCGTTTGCTGCGCTGGTTTTTATTTTCATCGAGTTTAAAGCAAAGATCTTTAAAGTAATTCTAATCAAGAATTTGCTTCGAAAAGGAAATATTTATTAATTGAAAATGTAACTGACAAGATATATTATTTATTGAAGCCATTATTCGAATTCTCGAAATTCATTATATTAATAAACGAAATATGTATACTATTCAATTATTTACACAAATCGAATCCCTTTATATAGAATTAATAATTACCAATGGTATTTATTTCAACAGAACAAACTCAAAAGTCACAATACCCATGTACATATAATACATGCAGCTCTGCAAACAATTTAGCCGGCGTCCAAAATTTACAAACCCAGCCGTACGCGAATCATCTAATTACAGCGTCGCTCATCCCCTAAATTAATAACCACGCGGAGTTCGGCGCGGCAAAACAGGCCATTTCACAAGCGAGAGCAAAGCCGCTCCCTTCCCCCGGCAGCCGAGAGCTGCCGCGCAATTTCGGCTCTCTCTCTCTCTCTCTCTCTCCCTCCCGCTTAGCATAAGCGAGAGATATAATAACGACACACTGCCTACTCAATCCAGAACTTAAAGTCGCTCTTCATTAGCAAGTCAAATGAGCGAGCCGCCCGCCGCGAGAAGTAGTTCAAAGTTTCGAGCGCGCGCAGGGGGGGGGGGGGGATCTTACAATACCTGAAGTACTTGATGAGGGCGAGGAGCTGCGAGGTCGGTCGGTTCCTCATGTCCTTGTTCACCATCCGCGACACGGCCTCCTGCAGCGGCACCGGCACTCGGGGCAGGAACTTGTGCACCTGATCCTCCAGCTGAAAGGACGCGGAATAGCGTTAACGGGGCTTTGTGCAAGTGGGTTGCATTTTTTTTTTTTTCACCCCGGCATGCAAATCGGCTTTTGGTTTCCGTTGGGAGAAGGGGCAGCTTTTGGGAGATTAGCGGAGTTGGAGGAGTATAGTTTTTGGAGGATTCGTTGCTTCCGATGGCTAAGGGAATTCTTTGCTATTGTTTCAGAGAATAAAAAGTAAGAAGTTTCTTTTGACCAATAATGTAAAGAATAAATGTTAGAAATCTTAATTAATTTAGTAAGTTTTTAGTAGTTATAATTCTGTAAATATTTATTTATTTTCTATTGAATAGAAATACTTTTTATTTGATAAAGGTTTGCTTTTAACGTTGACTATATTTTCACCATTTTTAATAAATATGAACTACTCGTTTCAAGCTCCACGTTAGTATTCTATCTAAAACTCGGTTTAAAAGAAATATTTCATTTATACGGTGCTAGTCAAGTTTATAAGTTCACACTTTTTTTATAGAAGACTAAAAAATACTGATTTAATTTAGATAAAGCAAAGGGTTACGTTTATATTATAAATAAATTATTTCAGTAAAGTGTCTAAGACTTATAATTAACTTTTAGAGGGTCGAAGTAACCCTTTTCTGGGCTAAGTAACCTTCTAAGGGCTGCTAGAATCATTTCTGCTAGCTTGAAATACACAAACAATGAATTAATGATTTAATTTTCAAAAATCCAAATCAAATTGAACATTTCGGCATCCAAATAAACCCCGAACTGAATGCCTCGAGCATTTTCTCGAATATCGAAAGCCAATCTAAATTTTCTATCCAAAGTCTCGACCAGTTTTTCCTCCCCGTTTTTCTTCTAAAAATATTCCGCGCACAATGTGTTTTTTAAGGAAAAAGCCCTAACAAAAGTTTCCCCTGTGACTATTCGAGCAGAAGTAAAGCGCCTAGGGGAAGGCAAACGTTCGGCGCCGCCCTTTTAGCCGCTATCTAAAACTTTTGCGTCGACCTAAATTGTCAAAGATGGCCTCTTTCTCTCCTTAGCAGCTTTTTTTCAAGTACCCGAAGCCGTGTACGCTGCAAGTTTTTCCTTAGTAGGTGTAAACGATCAAAGCCGTTTCGAAAGTTTAGGGTTCAGAAAGGAAAACTAACACGCGTCGTTGCTACTTCAGAAAGTATCGGGTATTTTTCTTTAAATTGTTCGCGTTTGCATTTGCCGCGTTTTACATTTGATAATTGACAATAGGCGCGAATTGATTTAAGGGACTTACCACTTCGATTTGTTTGAGGTATTCGTTGACGTTGTGATTCGCTTGAATGAGTGGCCGGCCGTGATTGAAGATGGCTACGATGACCATTCCGAGACTGTAAATATCGCTTAGAACGCAACCGATCTTCTTGTGCTGTATCTCGGGAGCTATAATTAGGTAATTACGTAAGTTCGCCTAAATTTTAAATAATTTCATTATTTAGAATAGCAAATTTACATCAATTTCTAGAAAATTAAACAAGTATATATTCATGTAATTTTCTGGTTAAACGACTAAATAAATACGATATTCGATACGCAGGTAACATTCTATTTTAATCAAGTAAATTCCTTCTTTAATTAAAATCAGTTGATACAGCCGTTTCAATTTTTTTACAGACTCTCAATTGTTGGTAGTACATTGCATTAAGCATTTTATAGAAAGCTTTGACGCACAGCACTCGATAAATGTGCAATTTGAACCATAGCTTTGATCTTTTTGAGGGATCTAAACGGCCGCTTTGAAATGAATACCGTTTCATCGAACGTTCAAATAGACTCTGGGCTTAAATTCCGAATTGAATCGATGTTTTTTTACTTACCAAGATAGTCAAGGTTCGGCTGCGTTATTTTAGGTACGCGATTGGTCCATTGTGGAAGTTGGAGTGTTTCCGTCGGCTCTAAATCTTTCATGCCGGCTGAAAAGATTAATTAAAATCGTTCAGAGAGAGGAAATTCAGGTAAAATATCGTTTTGAAATAAAAAGTTATGTGATTTTAATGGCGTGTAAATATGAATATATTTGAATTAGACAGGCTTTTTAATCTGCAGTAAGTTTATAATTAGTCTGCATGTTTGATCCACACACAGAATGCATGAATACGCGAGCAAAGTAAGTTAATGAGATGTTATTAAAATTTATATTGGTTTATAAAATGAACTTGATTGGATTTATTATTTATTGATTTTATCTTTATTGGTTTTATCGAGAATGCATCTTTTTATTAAAGTTTTTATTAAAAATTCCCGAATAATAAAAAGCTTATTATTTTGTAATGTACTGCATTATCTACTAATTACTTCACTAATCCTACTAATTACGTACTAATACTCTCAAAATTCTGCCTTTATCGCTTAGGAATTCGCGTTAATTTTACTATTAATATAAGTGACTCTTAGTTTTATTAATCAGCAGTGAACTTCTTTGTCAACTCTATCGGTCTTTGAATTGCTCGTTTTAATTAATTTAATTAAAGAGCTGACCCCGAACGTTATTATTATGTGAAATAACGTATAAATAAGAAATATGAAGAATAATAAATCGAAATGTTTCAAAAAAACAACATGATGTATAAAAAGCTGACATCTTTTATACACTATTTGTGACTAAATAAGTCTAAAATATTAATTAATCTTTAATTACCAAAAGTTTTACTGTAATTACTTTTCATTTTTTAAGCAATGATGTATTCATGTAGATAATCTAAACCTCTAAATAAGCTCTCCGCAACGATCGAAAAACCGGTGAAAAGACGCAGCAATCCCCGAACTCCCAAAATAGTAAGCACAAGAGACACTCACGTGGTACTTCGATCTTGCTGATGAACTCAAAACTAAATAGTTTCCAGGTGCCCCTCTTGGTGATCATGATGCTGCTCGGGCAAACATTCCTGTGCATTACGTGGCGGCTGAAGTGCAGGAAGGACAGAGCCTCGGTGCACTGCAGGAGGCCGTACTTGATCTCGATGTCGAGCATGTCGTACTCCTTGGTGAATACGGGCTTGCTCGACGACGAGGTCGTCTGCTGGTTGAGCTGGTGCTGCTGGTGGTGGTGGTACGAGTGGTGGTGGTTGTTCACTTGGGACGCCGCGACGCCCTGCGCGGCTATGCTCGCCACGTACTTTTGCTCCTCCGCCGCGAGGACGTTAGCGAGGCTCGCCAGGATCGGCTCCGAGGCGAAGGCTAACGTCTCCGGGCATTCCTCCACTTGGTGAACGACCTGAAACGGCGAGGTTCCGAGGTTTACGCGACAAGGTTTTTTTTATCTAGAAAAAAAGAGCTGAACTTGATGGTAAAAGAAGGATGAGAATCGATTATGGTTTCTTGTGGATTTATTCGTTTAGTTGACCGACTTCCAATTTTCTACTAGATGAATTTCAAAGATTGAGCGGAAGAAGGATCTTTTCACTTTGTTCATAACAAATTATTTTCATCGTCCAAGGTTTTCAATTCGGCCTTAGGGTTAAAATTTAAATTTAAATTCAAGCTTACTTCTCTCGTACTAAAATGCTGGTTCGTGTCAGTGAATTTAATGAAGATTAGAGTATTGGAAAGTAGGTTAAATGTATCAATAGCTGTTAATTAGCCCATTCTGATTTTAACTGTACTCTAGAATAAAAGTAAAAATAACAAATAGAAAAGTTCAAATAAAATGCAATGCCAAACAGACATTTCATTTATCCCATTAAAGCGCAGTAATTATTTTAATTTATAGTTGCACAAGCTTCGAGCGCTATAAACCCATTCCTTCAAGATTTAACAACTCCGAATTGAACCCCGACGCGGCTACGCCTCTCATTACCGAAGTTTTAAATTCAGTTTGCCAAAACGACGTGTCGAACCGCCATTTCCAAAATCCCAGACCGGGAAGCAAAGAAAGCTTACTTCTCGGCCCCATTCTTTCCTGTAAAGTAAATTATCCCCCTAAGACTCTCCGGCTGCTCCGCGGAAAGGAATTACTACTTCCTCAACTACAATTGAAAACGGGGTTGAGGTTTCGTGCAAGTTCGAAATTAGACGTTGAACCGGAGAGACGAGAGAGAGAGAGAGAGAGAGCTTGCATGCAGTTCGATAAACTATAAATTGGTAACTAAGAAATTCAGCCTGAATTCGTAAGTAGAAAGTTTACAAGCGCCGAGTGCAGTCTGAATTCGAACACGGGGCGTCTTAAGAATCCGGGCATTTGCTTGCTGTTTGCGCGGCAGACCGAATTAAATTGTTCTTTCGCCTTGTTTCGTAGACTCTCTGCTGCCCCTTTTTCGTTTGAAACATTGATTTCAATTATAGAAGGGGATTGCATTAAGTTATCCTCGAGCAAAGTGGTCGCCGATTCAGAGCAGGAATTTACGGGGAAGTTAGTTTTAAGCGAAAATGCGTCGAATTTAAAGGATCGCATAAAATAGTAAGATTGTAATTACTTGTAGAACTTTAGGGTGCCTGTAGAGGTCCAAATTTTTTACTCCTTGTCTTAACGATTCCGTTACAGCTTCTTTCCTTTTAGGCTTGTGAATCTTCTCCACTGATCGTTTCTCGAAGAAGAATATCGATACTTCCTGCAACGATGAAATGTGCGTTATTAAAAATTTCAATTTCAATTTATTTCCAGAGTAAGAGTACATTACAATTACATTACAGAGTAATTAGATATTACAACGCAATCCGACAGAGGAAAATCAATTTCCTCTTCGTCGGTCTGGTACAAAATAACAAAACATAAAAAATAACAAGCACAGCTGGCAGTTCAACAGCCATGCTTGTTTAACTTAATACTATCTTAAAACTAAAATACAAACTTTTTTTTATTAACAATTTGATAAACTATTAATACATAACATTGCTATTTTTGTTTATATTTGTGTATATACTAAATTAAAGAAATAACCTTATAGTAAAATAATTAATTTCATTTAACTGTTAATTGAGTTTCAATTTTTTTCATTATATTTATTTGTTATATGTTACGTAATAAATTGTGTTAAAAAAATATACTACCAGAAAAATCTTCCAGATTGGATCGTATAATAAACGACGAGGTCTCATTAACGAGCAGAGTCGCAGAAAGACGAAGAATCCTTGCAGCGCAAAGAAAAAAACTCCGCCTAATGCAGTTCAATTAAAACGCGCACAAATTGCAAGGGGTATAAGAAACAGAATAGAAACGGCAGGAAAGAGAGAAAATGTTCTTTATTGACGTCGATAATCGGGCTGAACGAAATATTCCAGATCGATCCGAACAATGCAAAGCCTGCTGTCGCGGCGATGGAGAAAATGAAATGGAGACGAAATATCGGGGGAGAAACGAAGATTGTGCAGGATTCCGAGGCCATATTGATTAATTGCGCGAACGAAAGGTAAAAAAAAAAAAAATAACCTGGCTTTCCTTGCCTCCCTCGATACTTCGAGATAAAGAGAAAGTGCGAAAAAACTAAAGCGAAAAATTGCGAGGTACTTAATTTACTATTATTGGCATTTTCATTAAATCTAGTTTAAAATTATATTGATGGCTTTGGAAGTAAGATAAATACATCGCCTGCATGTAATTTATGACTATGTTCTGAAAATTTTGTTTATATTACAATTTAGCAATTTATAGCTCTCGTTAAAATTTATTTGTTAGGTCATTCATTAAATTACGCTCGCAATGCCTCATAATTTTACGATACAAATTAAAATAATTTATAATTTTAAAATTTAATTCTATAATAAAATGTATTACAGAGCGAAGCCATTACTTTTGATTGAAATCTTCTTTCATTTTAAGGTGCAACAGTAAAGTGTCACTTTTATTCCAAGAAAAGACTTAAGGGCTCTTAGCGCAAAGTTCGAGGAGGTGTGCCGCAGTTTTATTCATTATAAGGCTCTTAATAAAAAAAGGACTGCCAGGAGAGCGAAGAGAAAGATTACGCGGCCCGGGGACGATAATTCTTTTAATTAGGGGCTAAGGAGCAGGGTGAAATTTATAACCCTCTTAATTATCTTTACTAATGCGGTGAAGAGGCTTCGCGGGAGGCGTGCAAAAAATTTTCCATGCAAAAGCTGCTCGAGAAATCTGTGGGGCTAAGCCGACTTATTCGACCCGGCTGCCGGGCACCTTCTTTTCCCGAGCGGGAACAGAAGGTATTAATGTATTAATAATTAATTCAGGGCTTTTTTCAGTTGTACTTGCCTGTAAAGGGACTTTGTTTTATAAAAAAAAGTGTTATTTAAAAGTGATAAGAAAACTGATAATCCTGATGGCAGCATAGCGATAATATCGCTTGTAGAAACTTTCTAAATTTTGAAAATTTAACGATAATCTAACTATATTATCGCTACGCTGCTACCCGGGATTGGTATATTTCTTAATAATTTTGTTTATTCGCTAAAATAATTTTATTTCATTGTTTTTCTTTTTTAGATATTTAGAAAAAAAGTGTTTTATTTCATTAGTTATTTAGCTAAAGTTAAAGTTAAAAGTTAAAAACTATATTTCAAAAGCTCACTTATTGCAGACACGAGGCCGTCGAAAAGCGAAATGAATCAAGATCTGAGAAACGTACATCAAATCTCAGCTGCACCCTCAACTTTCCAACTAAAGTCGTTCGGTAAACATTCACTCGAGCGAAAAAAAAGATCCTCCCTTTAGACACACAGAGCGCGTCCAAATAAAATTGAAAATAAGATAAGAGGGGAACGGATGGGACACCGAGGATCCTCGAAAACTTCGGCCTCCTTCCGTCCTACGATAAGTCACACACACACACACGCACGCACTCACCGAGCAGCGAGGGCACGAATTATTCAAGCAAATTAGAAGGAGGAAAACGAGCCTCCGGACTCCTAAATCTACCGCCCTTAATTCCGCTCTCGCTGGCTTTGAGAAATATATGCGCGCGAGCCCCGCGCGCGGCGGCCGTTGTGCAGGTCACGGAATAATCGCGTCGGTGAAAAACGGCCGCGCGTCGCCGATCTCGAGAGAGAATAACGCGCGCGGGGGGGCTCCCTTCGATTGATATGGGGCGCCTGACGGTGGCGGGGCGCGCTGCGTTCGCAGACTTTACTGCAAGAAGTCCCGGGGGGCAGGGGGGGGGGGGATGATTTGTGCACGCGGCGCTGAATTTTTCATCGCCGGGCGGCTGTAAGGAGGGAGCCCTGCTTTTGAAAGTTGAGGCCGTCGGAGCAAATAATGGGAGAGGAGGCGTACGGCTGAGGCAGTGACGCTAAATTTGTCGGCCTGCGTTTGAGCGGGATTCGCTTTGCCGTTGAAATGGAATTCTTCTTTCGGCCTGTCTGAAAGGGCTTTAAATCGTCGGCTTTGCTTTTGCGCGCGAGATTTATGGATCTATAATATTTTTTGCGTTTTGTTTGACTTGGCTTTTTTTTCTTTAAAGGCGGCTTATTCTCTGCCAGATTTAGGTGCATTCTACTAGAGTTATGTAAATTCAATTACTCATTACGCAGCATTCCGTGTGCATTTTCAAAAAATTTCACGCCCTAATCAATATTCAATTAATGAACAACCGACCCTTATATTGAGAAAAGAAAAGGAGTAAAAATTACTATTTTGTATTTCAGATATGAGAACAAAAATAAGGATATTTACTATTATGAATAATAAATATTAAAATGGAGATTTGTAGAAACGATCAGAAAAATAATAATATTTACTATCTGAATAGTAAAAAATTGCCTTTTTCTACTGATCTGAATAGTAAATATTCTTATTTTTCTTCGCAAATCTGAAATAACGATAGAAAATAGTGATTTTTACACTTTTTTTTCTCTCAGTGTACAATTGCAAACCCAAAAAATTAAGTAACCGAAAAAAAAAAAAAAAAATCGAAACTACAAATAAGAAAGTAAAAGAGAAAGAGCAATAGTACAGGCATACCTTTCCGTCGCTCTTGCGGTATCCGTCGAGTATCTTCCAGATGTTCTCGGGGCCGCCGGTGGCGGTCTGCTTGCCGATGCTGTACTGATGCCAGATGGGATTGGACTCGAGGGCGGTGGGGGCGATGGGCGCCGAGGTGGCCCCGCTGCCGCTCTTGAACTTGGAGAACATCGTGCGCGCTCCCATCCGAGCACCGGACGTCGAGCAGAGCGCCGCGCTCTCCCCGGGGGTTACGCGGACGCCACCCTCGATACCTTCTACCTACCGCTCTCTCTCTCACCCGACCTGCAACACACACCTTTACCAAGCTCGTTAGTGAGGGAAATTGATGGGGAAAAGGCAGTTTTCGGTTGCCGCGAAGAAGGTGGCTCGTTATTTTAAACGAAGCGGCGGGGATTTGAATTATTTTACCGACCAGGTTAGTGTCACACTTAAGAAATTATTTCCTAATACTGAATAATGAAACACACCAATGATAATAAGATCGGTGATCCGGAGGTGTGACACTCTCCTGGTGAATTTAATTTATTTTATACCTTGAAAGGGTGAATGGAGTCGAGTTCCAGATTTGATTGTAAAATCATTTTTATACGCGCGGGCAATTTCATTTTTAAAACTGACTTGTTTTTAAACAGAAGTTTGAAGAGCTTCTTCAGATTGCGAGGATAAATGACGAAGAAACTCCAAGGACATATTTTTGATACTGTTTAAATATTGCGCAAGGATTTAAACTCCTCGGAGACAAGTTCTGTTTGTAAGGAGAGAATTTTTTAAACTAGCCCCTGGAGAAACATCCTTTAAAGGATGACATTCCGGAAGAGATTTTCACCAGCTCACTGTATAAAAAAAAAAACTTCCCCGGCAACATTTTAATTTTATCTGATTTTGGCAAGTCTTTCCGCACGCAGGAAATTAACAGAGCGAAACTTTTCAAGAGATCCGAATTAAAAGTGCCCAACCTGACGGCGCTTTTAATTTTCTCCTCGGGTTCCTTTAATTAGCAAATTACTGGCAACTTTCTAGCCTGTAATAACCTTAGCTCGTAATAGCAAAATTAACGTGTTTGCAAAATACTTTTTTCTCCATTTTCAAAGACGTCGATTCACGCCGAGGGACTTAAATGGAACTGCCGCAATAATGACCTCATTTTTGCATTAAGCCTTGATGGCTTTTAGCCAATAACGGCAAAGGGAGTAATATCACTTCACCGACTCTTGGATATTGAGCAAACTGTTGAGAATGTTTCACAGCGCTAAATGATGGAACGGTACTTGTACTTTATTCTAATGGGTCTTCGTTACGGAGGTAACGGCTATTACGTCATTTTAGAGAAAATTAAGCTTTTGACCTTGAATGAGATTTAAATTAAGACTTGAAACCTTAACCGCTTTTCATTTCGTCCACTTTTTCCAAGTTAATTGCTTTCTTCTTTTACAGAGTTTTGCATTAAATATTTATCAATTGTTTTTTTATATTAAGTACTTATATAAAAAAAAGTTTAAACACCGTTTACTACACAAAAGCAGATAAACAGATCTGTAAAACACAGTGAAAAATAAGAACAAGCATTTTTTTCACTTAGATTGTGAAATAAAATAAAAGTTAACGAGGCGTATAAATTGAAATATAGATAAAGGCAATTAGAATTATAAGAAGCAAGTTGGAAACACGAAAATACACTTGAGCGCTGCTCGTTCCCACTTGTTATCTCGGAGTTGTCTGACTTGGCGGGTACGTTTCTACTTAACCTTTGCCGGGGGAGCCTCCGCCAGTCGAGAAAGTTTCTCTCAAAGGAGCCAAAGTTCAAAAAGCCCAGTTTAAAATATCAGACTTACGAGCGGGGAAATATTCCGACGGCGCCTTTCGCGGAATAAGGACTTTTTGCCTCGTCTTCGAGTCTAAAAGTTGCACCCTCGATAATTCGGCCTTTGCCGAATTACAATTTTTCTCCGACCCCCGCTTTTTCCGCGGCTTTTCTCTTCCGTCGGTGGAGCTTTGTTACTATTCGCGTAACGAGGGCTTCGATGTGCAAGTTGAGCGAGAGAGCATAATGGCGACTCGGCGAGAAAGTCGACGGGGCTTTTCCGATAGTCCTGTTTTTTTTCACGCGGCACGGCAAACTATCGACCACCTCGTCAAAAGTGCTACTTTTTAAAGAGGCCAACTTTTTGCCAAGTTTATTATTCTTACTCCGACACCGCTGGAAGCGTAAAAATCTCTTGGAGAGCATTTTTTTTGTTGTTTTGCCTTTTTAATTGTACTTTATTATTGGATTGCGTGCAACTTCAACAAAAAGTTTTAAATCAAGTCCAAGTCGCTCCGAGGAACAATAAAAAGATGCTTTTCTGATAATTGTATTTGAATGATCTTGTAATAAAATAAGCTCATATTGTAAGTAAATATAAATTGTACATATAATTCTTTCTGTCGAATCTCTTAGTAAATTAAAAGTAATATGATAAAGATAAATCTACTAAGAAGAAAAGCCTCCGTTTAGAATTTCAGCCGAACAAAATGAATAATTCCAGAACGAAAATCAACCCGGACGCGCCTTCTCTCCTTGCACCTTAAATAATGCACGGTAATCTTCATTAAATAATGCATCCCCCCCATCGAGAGTCCGCTGCTTTATTTACCCGCTCTGCGTTCGAACGAGAGGAAAAAACCAGGGGGGGAGGGGCGCGCTTTTGTCACCGACGCGCGCATATACCTACGAGTCGTAAGTTTGCGATCTACGCGACGAATATTTGCTTGAGCGGAATGACGTCTCCTAGTCGGGGGGAGAGGCGGCGAGCCTTCGTCCCGCTCCCTCCTTTTTTCCACCCCCAATCGGTTCAAGGACGAGAGACCTCGTCGCGCGGGAAAAATGGATCGTGTGGGTGCATCCTGCAATCGTTGCGGCTGCAATCGATTTTACATCGGATTATGGAATCGGCACAGTCCGGAGGATGCTGCGTACTTTCCTTTTTCACTCTCGAAGCCGGGGGATGGAAAATTCATGGGGAGCGAGATTATGTGGAATATTTTACGTGCATTTATGGGATAAAAAGATTGACCTCCGCGGAAATAAGTCTGGATTCCGAAGGTCTGCGGTCGTAAATTATGCATAAATCTGGTGAATTCTGAATGGACTTTATTAGTTAACTTTACATGGGGCAACGATGTTTATTGAAGCTTTTTTGAATCGGAAATTATAAATGTGAAGTGGGATTTGAAATGCTACAAAATTCAATTTTTCTCAGATTTCCGTTTCTTGAAAATTTGATGGACAAATTTGAAGTGAAAAATGTTGAACTACAAGCACACTTGAATAACCAGAAAAATATTCTAAAAATTTAGATCTTTTTAATGCAATGCTTAAAGATTAATCTTGGTACTATTATGAAAATTCATTTATCAAAGTACGGAGACTCCTAAATTTGTCAAAAAGCAATCTATCGCAGCTGACTTTCGAAATGTGATAAACGAGGCGAAGTTTGACTGGTAATTTTCTTCTACTTATTTTGCACAAAAAATATTCCAAAATAAAACCAAGAGATAAGGAAAATCTCCAGTTCCAAGAAAACTTTAAAATTCAAATTAGAAACTCGCAAATATTAACTCTCAACCCTTCTGATTTTTAAACCCCAACCGAACCTCCCATTCCGCAAAAATCGTGCTCCCAATGCATTCCGCAAAAGCTTACTACTCGCAACCCTCCGCGCAACAGCCTCCTCGCCCATCCAGCAACAGGCCGGGAAAAGAGGGAGAAACAGGCCGTCCGGTCGTCGAAAACAAAAAATTTCATCAATCGCTCCCCTCCCCCCCGGCAACCCTTATCCGATCCATCTTGCGCGCTACAACAGCCTGCGAGGAAAGAAGCCTCTCCCCCTCCCGTCCATTAGCGGCCTCCGTCATCCATCGTATCATAATCCGAAGGTGCCATCGGCACGCGCGCTCCGCTCCGCTCCGCCGCGGAATTCGATCCCGGAAACTCGTGCGTATCCGGCGCGCGGCGCACGTTTCGGCCGTTAATCAACGCGCCTCGGCTGATTGACGCGCCCGTATGTACCAGGCTATCTCTCTCTCTCTCTCTCGCTCTCTCTCCTGCCTATTGCCCGGACTCTCGAGCCCATAGAGAGGGTAATGCGGTGTCGGTCGGTGAGGGATGCGTTTCTTTTGTTCGACGGACCTGTTTATTGGCCCCGAACTAGCCGCTGACGTTTATATTGTTTCCCGGGGCTATACAGAGGCGGAGGGAGGACGATGCCTGTCGATAATAGGGGAATTATCATGTTGGCGTGCTTCTTTCGAGGGTTCGTGGCTAGTGTTGGGGGGAGGTTCCGACTTGTGTTGGGGTGGAGAATTCAATTTTTGGTCGAGGTGGATGGAATTGTTTTTTTCGATTTATATATTTGCCGATATATACGCGTTTTTAATCTAGACAGTGTTTTTAACAGCGATACCTTTTATTTGCAGTTCCGCTTCTATATCTGCTGTTTTGCTTCGAAAGCGTAACAAAAACAGGACATAACAAGTCGTACGAATGATTAAATTGTTGAGACACAGATTTCCTCGTCTGATATTAAGCGTGCAATTGCCACGGAAACAGCGCCTATCTCGTCCTGGATTATTATAGAATTTAAACGTCACACCCACTCGTAACCGCAGACTTCAATAAACCAAATGAAAACAAACGGCGGCCTTACTTTCATTTGTAAAATTAGCGAATGTAATTAATTAATAAATTTGTAAAACATTATCGATTTTCAAGCCCGAAAATTAAAGTATGTTAAGTTAATTGACGTTTATTAATAAGCGAGAATTTATAAATTCTATTTTCACTGTGGGTACTAAGTTTTTCAGAGAAATAAGTAACGTAGAATAATTAGATCAAAATCTTACGTTAAAATTACTCAAGATTATTGAGCTTGTTCTCTTAAGTGAATGAAATATCTTGAGTGAATTCAAGTTCGTTAAAAATTACTAAGCTTACGCGATGGTTATTTCAATTTCTGCTAATTTTGTATTATTAAACGCCAGTGACACGTGCATATCTGACAATCTTACAACACACCTTAACCTAATGACATCAAGATTATTTCTTAATTCCTCAAGCACTGTTTAATCCACTCCAATTAATTCCCTGCTCGTTCCAATGTCCCCTTTCATTCTACGCATATACATTAAAGCCCCAAGCCTCCGACAACGAAGTGGACGTAAATTTGAAAAATAATCGCTTCTCGCCAAGCGAAGAAAAACTCGCGCGAAAGGCGGTCGAACTGCAGCGTCGTGCCGCTTTGCATTTCGCCTAAACTCGTTCGCGCGGCTGCTCGTATTTTTAGACCTTCCACTCCTAAATAGAGCGATACCGTCGGGAATTTACGCGCGGCAGCTCCTAAACAATGTTATTGATTCGTGCATTGACTCCGGCGGTCCCGGGATATTATGCACTCCTACGGCAACCTCCTTTGCATACTAAGCGACTCCGCCGTATCAAGTTCCATTATGTACCCCGGCATAAACGAACTTAATACACCGCTCAGACTAAGATCAAACGCCCCGGCTACCGTCGAAACGCTATTAAACGCGCATAAGCGCTGTAATACTCGCGAAGCTTCGCTGAAAATTTATGGAAAAGCCCCGCTATCCGTTCCAGAAGGCTTCGCGTGTGCGCTCAAACGAAGAATCATCGCCTCCGGCGGTGGCAGCCTGGAACGCCTCGGGCGCGAGAAAAAAAAACTGGGGCTATGAATCCTCCCGCGGTCGCTCCTTGCTTCCATCCGCCTCTATTTGCGGCCCGGCTAAAATTAGGCGCGTCGAGGCCCCGTTTGATTCGGTCGCGGAGTTTTCGCTCTCTCGCCGCACTGCGTTGGATTGCGAGCGGAATTCTGCTGGATTACGGGGGGGAAGGAAAGTATAAAGGGTTTATATACTTTTGCATTAAATTTTAGAAGGATCCTAAATTTGGGTACGAGCTCGCGCGGCGTGGCGCGGTAGTTGAAAGTTAGTATCACCGCGAAAGACTTCATTCGCAGAGGTAGGCAATTACTCCCGCGGCAATTCCCGAAGCGCTGAGCGTTAAATCATAAAAACAAAGGTCAAATTTTTAACTCTTCTGCCTGGTTTGTTTTATTTAACAAGATGCAGAATTATTTAAAAATATTAAATATTTTATATTAAGTACTGTATGTTAAATATTTTAATTTTATATAATTATACAATTTCTCGATAAAAACTAAATCAAGTAATATTATCTTTTCACAACTTATAATAATTTCTAGGTAAATTAACCCCCAAATACTAGGTAGGATATCGAATATCAGGAGAGTCTTTGGCTTCGGCCACGTATTTTCGTCAAGAAAGTAAACATACTTTTATGCATTTTTTAACGGAGGGATATTAATTAGAACGTAGAATATGCAAGATCAGCGCGAATCCCAAATTCATCTTGCCACGTTCGTGAAAAACGTATACATATTTCCTAATAAACATTCACGGCTTCCATCATCCAATCCAAATCAAAATCCGAATCGGAAGCGACGTAAAATCTGTCGAACGCCACAAACGGGGCCGAAGGCGTCCGCGCGAACGAAGAAATATCGCCGGCCCCGACACACAGCTGCCCGGCGGTCACGCCTTATCCGATGTGCGAGAAGCGCGCGGAGGGGAACGAATTATTATCGGCGACCTCGAAATTAGTACGAAAGCACGGAGAGAGCCGCAGCGGAGGCAGATGCAGGAGGCGAGAAAAGGGGGTCGTTATGATATGTGGCTTCGCGCTGTCTGACGTAATTCGCTCGCCCGATTCGTGAGAAGCCGCGGTTTTTCTAGCTTTCGACGAGAACTAACGGCTGCCTCTGCGGGGGTGAGGTTTTTTGATTTGTCGGTTTGAGACTTTTGGAGGGTTGGAGCTTGATCGAAAGATGCGTGTTATTGCGTCGCTTGAATTGTTAATTGTTATTAATCTTGGAATGTGTTGCTTGTTGGTTGTTTATTTCGAATAATGAACTGTGGTAAAAATTTGAAACTGTGTTGTGGATAGATGAAAACTCATTTATAAAAAGGCTCAAGACTTATTGCTGTTCCTACATTATTAAGTGTCAGTTAGACAAGTGAAATACAATTGCAAAACACAGATTTGATAAGATTATTACAGCAATGTTGTTCTAATTCAGAACTAGAATGTTTTGCCTTCTAACTTTGCCTTCTATTTGCATTGGTGGGACGTTTTTTAAAATTTTACTCAGTTTATAAAATTCTTCATCCATTAAAAGTTTTATCAAAACTTGGAATTCAAATACTCGGCTTCCCTCTATTAGTATCTCTTTCACTTTCTGAGGCATCTTCCACGTACTAGTAATACACGTCGCATCAAAACTTTACTTTCCGTATTTTCCAAAAACTTCCCCGGCAGTAAAATAAAAACTACCCCCGCGACGTCGAAGTAATAAAAATTTAATCCCACCCATCGTTACCACCCCATCCATCTCCCCAGACGCGGCATCTACCTACACTCCGTAAATCCAAACGTACACATCGATTTTCCTCCTCCGGACTCCTCTAATCCAAAGCGCTCCTGAAAATAGAGTCCACCTCCCCAAGTATATGCAGCGGCGCAGATTCGCCCAGAATCGCTCACCGCGGCGGTGATCGGGCGACAACGCCAGAAAAAGGCGGAGAGATTAAAGGATGAAGCGGCGAGAAGTCATCGGGGCGCGGGCGAGAGGTGTGGGCGCGAGCTGCCGGGCGTGCAGCTGACGTCAAGGAGCCGGCGAACGGAAGGGTCAAGGCGCCAGCTGACTGCGTACGGGAGCTTAGAATATTCCACGGCGCTTTTAACGGCGAGCCGAGGCCGAGGCGTCGCCGACACCTCCGGGCGAAATACGGGGATTCGCTCGCGGATTTGAGAGCTGCGCTCAGAAGCGGACTGGTTTTATAATGGGAGTTTCTGTTTGGGTTTTATTTCGGGCGCGTTTAGTGGTTTTTGCTGACGATTAGCGTAATTCCCGGATGATTTCAACTCCGAGGCAACTGCAAAACAAGTGATAAAAGCTTATCTAATGCTTATAATTAAAAAAGATTTTCTATAATTACATTATTAGAATAATAAACATTAAACTAAGTGATAAATAAATGATAAATAAGAAGAAATAATAAAGATGTGGCTGATTGAACTTTTTACAAATATTTTTTACGTCAGATAAAGTAATTGTTTTATGAGCGTCAAGAAAAATATTACATATCATATGTATTGTGACTTTGTGACCTTTGATAAAACGTATTTTTGCTTGTCTGTATTTTAACTACATTTTCTTGAAATGAGAAATGTACACTGACCTTCATTTAAGCTTTCTTATTTAAAAAATATATTTCACTATAAATTTATTAATTACCTTAGTTTTCCGCTAATTAAAATATTCGCACTAAAGTAAAATATTTTTTATTTAATGTAAAAGAATACAAAACCGATGATATGAAGAAACAGGAAGTTAAAAAATAAAGTTTTATAAGTAAATATAGATTAAAAAATTTAAATAAGATTATGATTTACAAAGTGGCATAGATAGGCACAGATATGGCCTATCTATGGCATAGATGCACGATTATATAATTTTAACATACAAGCAGAGTATAAAAGGAGTTCTCGAAGTTTATTGAACGTAAGTAGTTTGTCGGATTTCGATCAAATAGCAATCAAACTTAGCATTTTGAAAATGAAGAGTGCAATTATTTTCAGTGTTTTAGCCATCTGCCTCGTTGGAGTTTACTCAGTAAGTTTAACAGTACACAAACTTTATATCATTTTGCTATTTATTTCACATATTATTGGTGATGTATCAATGTATTCGTTTTCTAGCAGGAAGTTGAAGTATCACCATCAGTACAAGCAAAGAGAAAATGTGTTCAAACTACAGGTGTTGATATAAGTAAGCATATTATTAAAACATAATGATATTAAAATACAATGAATTCCATTGAAAATGAAAATAAAAGCATAAAGAAAATTACTTTTGCTGAAAATAGGACTGGAACGGTTTTATTTTTAAGTACGTTAATATAGCCTAATGTTAAACGTTTATTTACAGAGATCCTTCAGCAGATCGAAGACACCCGCACTTACGTGAAGGATGAAAAACTCGATTGCTTTTTCGCATGTATAATGAAAACAGAAGGAATTGTAAGCAACATTCACGTTTTGAATAACTAGTACGAAAAACATAAATATTAATCTTTTTTTTTTCGTCTTTTAGATGGACAATGAAGGAAATGTCAATGCAGAACATCCAAACTATTCTCCAGATCCCAATGCAAAGAGCTGCGCTAAACTTCGTACGTATAAACAAACTTTCCCTATTCTTTCACGCACAAAGTATTGAATAGAAGTTGTAAAAACAGGCTAATATTTTTTCTGTTTTAGGTGGTTCATCTGATTGTGAAACTGCTGGCAAAATAGCAGAATGCATAATCACATTGGCAGTGGAGAAGATAAAAGAGGAAGAAGAAAAAGAAAAGAAAAAAGAATAGAAGAAATAATTATTCATTAATAAATTAATATTTTTTTGTACGTGTATACACATTTAATAAGTTATGTATATTTTATGATACAGAATAACATTAATAAAATATTTATATTAATATTTTATTGTTGTTTAAGTACCAATTCCATCTAATATATATTATTTTTATTTCATTTATTTATATAAATTTATAATGCATTTTTAAATAATCTGTTTAGTATTAAGTACTTTTTGTTTGAAGAAGAAAACTATTCTTTACTACTAAAAATGCCTATATGTTATACTTTTAACATTTGGAATCTTTTTTGAATCTTCTACTATTTTACCATATCTTCCTAATTGATGAATGCCAACATGTATAATTTAATAAGAATTGCGTAGTATGATTGGACTTTTTTTTGGAGTTTTTTCTTGGTTCGTTTATTTAATGTAATTAATACAAACCTAATTGGTATGTTTTATGTATATTGTATAATTTTTAGTATCAAAATTACAAACAATGAATTTAAAAAATATCTTATCATTATCATTATATACATTAAAAAATTCTAATCAGTTTGTAAATTATGAAGTTGCATTTACGCATTGATTATATAATTTTAAATCAATGATAAAACATAAAAGCGAAGTATAAAAGGAAGTTTCAAAGTTTCTTCGTAAGTAGTTTGTAAGACTGTGTTCAAATATTAATCGTAAATAAACTTAGAATTTTGAAAATGAAGAGTGCAATTATTTTTAGTGTTTTTGCAATTTGTCTTGTTGGGGTTTACTCAGTAAGTTTAACAGCACGCGAACTTTATATCATTTTGTTATTTCTTTCACACATCACACTTCACATAGCGATGACGTATAGATTGTATTTGTTTTCTAGCAGGAACCTGAAGAATCAGTTCTAGAGACAAAGAGAAGATGTATTGAAACTACGGGTGTTGATGAAAGTAAGCGTATTATTAAAATATAATAATAATTTTCAAATTTCTTTTCATTCGTAGAGAAAACGATTATCGTAAGTTTACATTATAAGTATATCGAAATTTTTTCATACAAAAGTTTTTGCTTCAGTTTGAAAGAAATTACTTTTTTAGAAAACAGAATATGGATGGTTTTTAACGAACAATTACATAATAAGGTGTACAATAGACCTAATAATTAACTATTATTTACAGAGCTCCTTCAGCAGCAGGAAGAAACCTTATCTTACGTGAAGGACGATAAAGTCGACTGCTATTTCGCTTGTTTAATGCAAGCAAGAGGAATTGTAAGTATAAAGGATTTAAATTTTAAACAACTAGTACGAAAAACATAAATATTAATATTTTTGTCGTCGTTTAGATGGACAGTGATGGAAATATCAATGAAGAACATAAATTGTATGCTAAAGAACCCAATGCAAAGAGCTGCGCTAAACTTCGTACGTATAAACAAACTTTCCCTGTTCTTTCACGCACAAAGTATTGAATAGAAGTTGTAAAAACAGGTTAACATTTTTTCTGTTTTAGGTGGTTCATCTGAATGTGAAACTGCTGGCAAAATAGCAGAATGCATAATCACATCGGCAGCAGAGAGGATAAAAGAGGGTTTTCAAATATAAATTAATAATTTTTTGTACATGTGTACAAATTTGATGTTATGTATATTTTATGATAAAGAATAATAACAATAAAGTATTAATATAAATATTTTATTACGGTTTAAGTAGCAATGCCACCAATAGGTGGAATATAAATTTTTATTTCATTTATATTATACGTGTATTATTATTATACATATATATTATTTTTATTTTATTTATATAAATTTATAATACATTTTTAAATAATCTGTTTAGTATGAAGTACTTTTTGTTTAAAGAAGAAAACTATTGCGTAAAATGATCGTTAAGCTTTGTGGAATGAAATAACAAGAACTAAGTTTTGCACTTTCAAAATGAAGGTTGTAATTATTTTCGGACTCTCACTTCTTTCTTATTTTGTTAGCGTCTACAGCGTAAGTATTTTCTAAAAGGTAAGAGCAGACGTGCGCATTATTTTATTTCACTCTCACGTATTTTAATTAGCAGTCATTGCTATTTAGACTATTTTAAAAAAATATTTTTATGCCTAATAATTTTCTTAGTTTAGATTAGATAATTCTTAAGCATTTTTAAGAGTTTTTATTAATTATATGAGTTCAACGCGTGCAAAACGAAAATATAAAAAATCTACAAAAATACATTGATGCAATTTTAGTTTGTATTTGCTATAAATTGTTGTTGTTTGACTATAACTTTTGAGCATACCGAAATTTTTGATAATTGATAATTAATATTTTAATGTAAACTAGAAATATTTCTCCCTCGTTAATGCTCGGTCAATCAATAGAACGACAAAACGTCGTCTACAAGGAAACCCAGTAAAATTTTCGCGTAGAAAAAAAAAGGAAAAACTTTTCGATGCGTGGAAAAAGAAAAGAAGCTTTGCTCTTAAATTTAATAGAGAAATTTATTAGTTAAAGGGCTAATCAAAATATTTTCATAAAAAGCAAACATTTATTTTTAAATGTCAATAATACAAAACTAATAAGTATGTCTAAAAATAAACATAAAATCTAGTTTTGCATACGGAGTGTCGAAAATTTTGTTTTATAGAATTTAACACGTGTATTTCCACAAGAATCCATGAGATCTAATAAGATTTTATAAGATTAAAAAGATTTCAACAGGGATATCAAGAATTATTTAGCAATTTAATGTCATTCAAGACGGAATTATTAATGTCAATCGCGAGAAATACTCACGAGAACCAGGGTCAAAAGAATGTGCAAATCTTCGTAAGTGTCGAATTTATATAAGTGCATGCTTTGCAACGTTTCATTTTATTACAAATGATTTTTTATAGGTGGTAAAGACGAATGTTACACTGCCTATAAATTAGCGAACTGTGTATATGGATTGAATGCATATTTAGAATCGGAGAAACGACAATTTTAATACTTTTCGAACAGAGTAATTATAATTACATATTGCAAATAAATTTATTTATTTATTAATTTTACAAATATTTGTTTTAATTATTTAAATCTACAGTAAATATCATGCTTGTTAGAATAATGTCATAAATTCGATAAAGTGAATGGTCTTGAAGAGATTACATCAGAATAAGTGAAATTAGATTCTGAAGTTTCCTCACAAAACTTGAAGCAAAAGTAAATTGCTGCTGACTCCGAATCATATATATCGCAGTTTGTCAATGTATACTTAATTTTTTCAAAGACTAACTAAAAAATTTAAATTTATCTATGTTTGGAAGCTGGAATTAATCTTATGTAAGATTAGAAAGGATTAATAAAAAATCGGGAAATGGTGTAAAATCCCCTTACGGCGTTTACATCAATTAAAATATTTTCATGAAAAGTAAAAATTTATTTAATGCAAATAGTACAAAACTAATTAGAATTATGTTTTATGTAGGTTAAATGATTTTTAGTATCAAAATTATTTGTAGTAAGGAATCACAAACAGTGTATTTAAAAAATATCTTATCATTATACAGATTAAAAAATCTTAATCAGTTTGTAAATTACAAAGCTGCATTGATGCATTGATTATATAATTTTAAATCAGTGAATACATAACGCAAAAGCGAAGTATAAAAGGAAATTTCGAAGTTTCTTCAACGTAAGTAGTTTGTCAGACTTGATTCAGATATTAATCGTAATTAAGCTTAGCATTTTTAAAATGAAGAGTGCAATTATTTTGAGTGTTTTCGCTATTTGTCTCGTTGGAGTTTACTCAGCAAGTGTAAAAGTATACAAATTTTATACCATTTTACTTTTTATTTCTCATATTATTATTAGTGATACGCTTTTGTGGTTGTTTTCTAACAGGAAACCGACGAGAAGCGGAAAAGTCCAGAGGCGAAATGTATTGAAAGTTCGGGTGTTGATACAAGTAAGCGTTTTATTAAAATATATTATTAATAATTTTCAAATTTCATTTTATTTTTCGTGAAAACGATTCGTTAATCGTGTAGAACGTAATTAGACGTTTAAGTACATCAACATTTTTTCTTACAAAAGTGTTTGCGTAAGATTGAAAAAAAAATTACTTTTTTAAAACACAGGATATGATGGTTTTTATGGAACAATTATATAATAAGGTACTTTAATATGCCCTAATAATTAATTATTATTTACAGGTTTACTTCAGAAGATAGACGAAACGCACGCTTACGTGAAGGATCCGAAAGTCGACTGCTTTTTTGCATGCTTGATGAAAGTAGAGGGGGCTGTAAGTAGTATTAAAAATGTTAACTAAATTGTAAGAAAAACTTCAAAATTAGTTATGTATTTTTATTAATCATGTTTCTGCGTTCAGATGGACGAGGATGGAAAAATGGATACAGAAAATCCGAAATATACTGAAGAAGGCAAGGAATGTGTAAAGCTTCGTAAGTATATCAAAGTTTTTATTTCTTTTACGAATAAAGTATTGAATAAAACTAGTAAAAACAATTTAATATATTTTTAGATGCAGAAGGTTCAAATGCTTGCGAAAAGGCTGGTAAAATAACAGAATGCATAATGGTCAAAGTAGGGGAGAGGATAAAAAAGGAAGAAGAAGCAAAAAAAGAAAAAAATTAATAATGAATTACCGAAGAAGATAAATTGTTGTGCAATAGTACATTTTTTGTAAATTATATATGTATAATTTAATTTAAGGAATAGTAATAATAAAAAATTTCTATCAATTTTATTAAGATTTCAGTATTAGATTTACCCTTCGATTTTCATTTGTTTTATGTAAAATTTGTAATGAAAAATAAAGTATTAAAAAATAGTGACAGATAAAGGTTTTAATATTAGGATTATATTAGAAATATTAGAATTATTCTTTCTAAAGAATATGTCTATTTTTATGGTTGAAACACTAGATTGTTTTATAATAAAAACGTCCACTAGTTTCTTTGTTTCAAAAATGTGTGATGTATTTGAATATCAAGAATAGTACGATGTGTATCTTTATTAGGGGACAACATTTTGTCCTCCCAATGTTTAGAGTATGCTTCTAAATAAGTACAATTATTTTCACTACTTTAGAAGGCCTATTTTTCCTTTTAAATTGTAATGAATCTTTCCTTAATCTGTTTTTATTTTACCACATCATCAATTTATCAATATAACGGATTTTCTGTGTTTTTTTTTAAAATATAATTAATAACGTACCAGCCGCCGAACTTTGTAAATAATCTTTCAGAGCAATAAAGCAATGAACAAATTTACAAGGGAAAATCCAACGAACGGTATTGATGTAGCAACTCAATCAGTACATTGATTAAAAAATTAAAATTATGAGATATCGTTAATGCTGAAAATGCATATTGTCATTGGTTATATAATCTTAAATTAATGCAACTTCAACTGGAAAACAGTACAAAAACAGTTGTCGGAAATTATTGAAAATAGACTATCAGGTTTTGCTCAGTCAAATATTAAACTAAACTTACTGTCAAAATGAAGCGTGTAATTATTATATTTAGATTATTATCTATTTTTTGACTATCATCTGAAATATATGAATATACTTCTAAGAAAACATATACTGACATTACTTATATAAATAGACTAGGTGGAATGCAATTTGAGAAAGAAATTTAGCAGAGTGAAAGAAAAATATGAGGTTCATAACACTCTGGTAATTAAATAAATAAATAATACGAGCACACAACAAATGAAAAGTGGTCTATATCATCGAATAAATTTCTATATATTTTGATCTACTAAACACCAATATGTACTTCGTTTTGACTCATCTTCATGTCAGAATTTCGAGTTATTTGGATCTTTAAGAATTTTCAGATCTACTGATTTTTAAGATCAAACAACTCTTTTTTGTAATTTGGTCCATCACATTATATCGACGGCTGAAAGGAAAAACCAGATACCTTAGCGCCCGGTTCGAAAACCACCTATCTCGGAATCCACTTCAAAATCCACCTATCTCGGCGCCTGGTCAAAAAAATCCTTGATTTCGGGAGCGTTTTTTTTTTCTTAAATTTTGTAGAGGCAGCTCTGCAGGATTTTAAAATGCTTGTTTCATGCAAATGCATGCATTTTATGATACTGAAGGGCTGCTACTATAAGTTTGTAAAGTTTCTTTTAGATGAATAAAGCAATGAACAAATTTTGTAAAGGAAAATCTCGCAATGATATTCATACAGCAGCTTAATCAATATATTGATTAAAAAATTAAAATGATGAGATATCGTTAATACTACAACTTGATATTTTCATTGCTTATATAAACATCAATGCAATCGCAACTAAATGCTTAGTATAGAATAGATATTCGCAATTTATTGAACGTTGATTGTCAGGTTTTGCTGAGTAAGAAAGCAAAAATTAAACTTATTGTTTCGACAATGAACGGGTTACTTATTTTTGGATTATTGTCCGTGTGTCTTGTTGGAGTCTACTGCGTACGTACCCTCTGGAATACAAAACTGAACAAATTGACGTATTTTTTTTAATTTCTGTTACGTATTTTAATTTGTACTATCTGTTTAATTCAATCTTTTCGACATTTCGAAAATAAGTGTAGTAATTAATAGTATCTCGTTATAGTTTTCATATTTTTTAAAAAATAATTAATTTAAAAAAAATGTATTTCATGAACACTACTTATGCAAATAAATTTAAGAATAGCAATTAATAAAATATTATCAATAGGACCTGATATCAAAAGTACAACCAAACAGAAAATCTAAGTGCATTGCGGAGTCGGGAGTTGATCCCAGTAAGTAATAAAAAAAATATTGTACTTGTTTAGGCACATATATCTTATGTAAATCAATGAATTCTTATATTACAAGTAAACTCTTTTAATTAATAATGAAAAAATATATGTTCAATAAATAAATATATCAAGAATAACTAACTTTAGCAATGTAATCCCTATAAAGATAACTTATTTATATATTATTTGCAGAAATCGTAAGGGAAATAGAGGAGACACATCAGTTTATACAAGATGAAAAATTTGGATGTTTCTTGGCCTGTTTGTTAAAACATGACGGAGCTGTAAGTTCTATTTATAAAATATTTTTATTTTAAAAGTTATAAAAAAAAACAAAATTAATATCTCAACAAACATTTTTTATAGTTTGATGAAAACGGAGCTATTAAGAGCTCTTACCTAAATTTCCCAAAAGACTCGAAGGCAAAAGAATGCGAAAATCTTCGTGAGTATTGAATTTATATAAATGCATGATTTGCAAAAATTGATTTTTCACTTACATTACAAATGATTGTTTTTTCGAAGGTGGTAAAAACGATTGCGAGACTGCCAATTTAGTAGCGCAGTGTGTATCCAATGCTGAATAAAAGAACGATTGTAAATAGATTATTAGCGATGTAAATAGATTAAAGCGATGTAACCTTCCGTAGATTGTATATGATTTATTTACTTATTATAAAAATGATTTATTTTAAATAAAATAAACTAATTACAAATTATACCATGGGTTTTAATTTTTTATGACTGTTTAAATTGATAGAAAATATACCATGATCGTCAAAATAATTGCATAAGTTGGATAAGGTGAAGGATTATGAAGAGTTTACGTCAAAATAAATTAAATTAAAAATTTTTGTAAAAATTACTATACGGTGTAAGAAATTTTTTCCAACTAGGAGTACGTAAAACTCGATTTTATACATTTTTTTTTAGTGCGTAAAGTATCTGTTTTTTTCACGCGTGCGTATGTAATGTACTATTTCCTTGCTCGGTGTGCAAAATAAATTCAGCGTGAGAACTTTGTAAAAAATTCGAGGAATTGACGATACCACTACTTCCAAGGATAAATGGATTCAATGAAAGGGTGTTGATACAAGTACTATTAAGACACTATTATTATATTTTTTGCGATGCATAACATTAAAGATGAAAATAATTAACGTCAGTTTAGAAATATGTAGTAAAAGGTAGCAAATATTCTTGGCATAAATGTGTTTACGAAAGTTGAAACAAAATTACTTTTGAAAAAATGGAACTCACGGACCTTTATTTTATTCAATTCTGCATTTCCCGAGAAAGAAGAATAAAAGAACGATTGTAAATAGCTGGTTACGAACAATATAATTTCTTGTGTACTTTGCATATAATTTATTTACTTGTTATAAAAATGATTTATTTCGAATGAAATAAACTAATTATAAATTATACGATGGGTTTTACTATTTAAATTGATAGAAAATATACCATGATCGTCAGAATAATTGTATAAATTGAATAAGGTGAATAATTATGAAAAGTTTACATTACATTCACACTTATCAGTTATCACTGTATCGAAAACTACTTTATGAAAATTTAAAAGAAATTACTTTTGAAATAAATGAAACTCAAGGACTTTATCCAACAATAAAATAGCAGAAAGTATGGTAAAATCGTACCGGTAAAAGAGGAAGGAGAAGAAAAAAGAGATGAAACATTCTTTTTTAATGAAAAAATTCATATTTTTTGTACCATAGAATAGTAATTATAAAAAATCTTACTACCAACATATAATTATGGTTCAGTGTACATTTCGCTCTAATTTTTATTCATATTATATAAAATTTGTATTTTATCTAAATAACAATAATAGTATGATGTACTTTTTTTTGTCCAAGCTGCTGACTAATAAAACCACTTTTCATAATTAGATAGCTTAGTTTAGTTATACTTTTTTTTAAAACTGTTTTTATTTTATCACATCTTCATGATTTATTAATAGTCAAGGTTTTGCCCGATTTTTTAAAAAATATGGTTAAGCATAACGTAACAGCCGTCGATGTCAGTAAATTTTCTTTGAGATAAATAAAGCAATAAACAAATTTTCCAAAGAAAATGTCGCAATGATATTCATACAGCAGATTAATCAATACATTGATTAAAAAATTAAAATGAGATATCGTACTGAAACTTGATATTTTCATTTATTATGTAATCTTACATTAATGCAACTGCAACAAAACGCATAGTATAAAATCAGCTTTCGCAGTCTATTGAACAAAAACTGTCAGGCTTCGCTCAGTAAAAAAGCAAAAATTTACTGTGTCAACAATGAAGGGCTTAATTATTTTTGGATTATTGTCGGTGTGTCTTGTTGGAGTCTACAGCGTAAGTACACTCTGGAAGATAAAATTGAATACGTGCTTTTTTATACATGTTTAATTCAATCTTTTGGCTATTTTAAAAATAAGTATAGTAACAATATCTGATTATATTTTTCATATTTTTTTAAAAGCGATTAATTAAAAAAAATGTATTTCATGAACACTACTTATGCACATAAATTTAAGAATAGCAATTAATAAAATATTATCAACAGGACTTGATATCAAAATCAGATGCAGACGCAAGAGCTAAGTGTGTCGAGGAGTCGGGAGTTGATGTCAGTAAGTAATAAAAAAAA
>UCOM01001287.1:32448-44583 GCA_900474385.1 Ormyrus pomaceus
AAAAAGCAAAAATTTACTGTTTCAACAATGAAGGGCTTAATTATTTTTGGATTATTGTCGGCGTGTCTTGTTGGAGTCTACAGCGTAAGTACACTCTGGAGGATAAAATAGAATACGTGCTTTTTTATACATTTTAGTTCAATCTTTTGGCTATTTTGAAAATACGTATAGTAAAAATATCTGATTATATTTTTCATATTTTTTTAAAAGTGATTAATTAAAAAAATGTATTTCATGAACACTACTTATGCAAATAAATTTAAGAATAGCAATTAATAAAATATTATTAACAGGACTTGGTATCAAAAGCAGATGCAAACGCAAGAACTAAGTGTGCCGAGGAGTCGGGAGTTGATGTCAGTAAGTAATAAAAAAAAATGCTATACTTATTTAGGCGAAGTCTTATGTAAATCATTGAATTCTTATATTCCAAGTAAAATCTTTTAATTGATTAATGAAAACGTAAGTGATTTATAAATAAATGTATCAAGAATTACTAACTTTAACAATTTAATACCTATACAGATAATTTATTTATAAATTATTCACAGAAATCTTAATGGAAATGGATCAGCAAAACAAGTTTATACAAGATGAAAAAGTTGGATGTTACTTTGCCTGCATTTTGAGAGGAGAAGGAGCTGTAAGTTCTATTTACAAAATATTTTTATTTTAAAATTTGTAGAAAAAGGAAAACAAATTAATATTTCAAACAATATTTTTTATAGTTCGATGAAAACGGAACTATTAAGAGCAATCACCCGAGTTACCCAAATGTCCCGGAGGCAAAAAAATGCGCAAATCTTCGTGAGTTATGAACTTATATATAAACGCTTGATTTGCAACTTTTGATTGTTCACTTACATTACAAATGATTTTTTATAGGTGGTAAGAACGATTGTGAGACTGCCAATAAAGTAATGGAATGTTTGGTCAACCTTATCCAGACAAAACAAGAATAAACGACCGATTGTGAATAGATTACAAACAAATAATAATACTGTACAGTATATTATTATTACATTTTGTACATGATTTATTTACTTATTTTACTTATGCTTTATTTTAAATGAAATAAAGTGATTACAAATTATGTCATGGGTTTTAATTTTTTTAATTCATTAAATTGTATAAGTGAATGTATTTCAAAACGAACGATTGTGAATGCGCCATTAACGAATTCTATAATAATTTTCGATGGGAAGATTTATAATTAAGTATTGTTATATAAATAATTTATTTTAAGGGGACTTAAAAGTAAAATGATAATTAAGCGCTGAATAATTATTTTTAATGTTTGTAAAATTTTCATTTTGCAACTAAATTAAGATTTCAATAAAAACACTAAATTATTACCAAACCGTAAATTTCTCTTCCACCGGATGAATTAAATATCGGTAATAAAAGCGAATATCTGACAAACAGCTTTTCGCTCAAACAAGCCAATTGCCCTTCTCGAACGGCGCAAACTGCGAGTTAACGATTTTTTGCCCGATTCGCTGCAAAGCCCGCCGTATAATATAATTAATTCCGCCCCGTTATCTATTTCGCCGCTTTTTTCGCCCTCTTTAATTCCCGTCTCTCTTTGTCGGCGCGCCCGGCTTCCGCCTCCTCTCCACCCCCGGTAACCCTGTTACACCTATCTCGTTTAGCCGAGGCCTCTTAAGCGCTCCTCGCCTGGCAAAGCCTCGCCAAGCGCTGCGCCCGGGATTTATCTTGCGTGTACGTCGGTCTTTAATATACGTTTACCGCTCGGATTTGCTCATCGTCTCTACTTTTCGCATATAATGGACTGGCATTTCTGGTACTGATTACACTGCCGCGGCTTAATTAAGCTAGCGTTATTCATTCGCGTAATGAGTTGCGAATATAATAAGGGAGGCTGATGCGTGGGTTTGCGTAATTTTGTGGGTTACATTAATTTCGGTGTCCTGTTAACGCGAGAAAGTGCCCGAAATTTGTATTAGGTCTTAGATGATAAATGCTGCTAATGTTATTAGGTTTCGCAAAGAAATATGAAATGTAAAGTATTTCTTATACTCGTGATTGTACAAAGAATAAGAAGCCTAGAAATCGTAAGACATCTGATAAAGCTTTGCGAAGCGTCGGCCGAAAAGTATAATTGCAGTCCTTATTCCGGAGGGAAAAGTGCGTAGCACGAAAAAAGAAATACTGCTTTATTAATTATTCTTGAGTATTCTGGCTGTGATATAAGAAGTGTAGACGTCAGTCCATTAAAATGAATCGGATTTTTACGTGCAGACAGTTTTAAAGGCCGTAACAGATAAAGAATATAATTAAATGTAGTATTTAAGGAAATATCGTCAGTGTCAGAACTCTGTTCTATTTCTCTGTTCTATTTCTAGTCCTGAATAAAATAATAGTATTTCAAAAACGTTTATTTAAAATTTTTAAAAACAGTAGCTTTTTATTACACGCAATATTTCAACAGCGATTGATTTTAAGCTCCAAAGAACACCGATTTTCTTAAATTTTTAATGTAGCCCAAACAACTGTTTTTACTCAAATAAAGGGAAGGAAGTTATGAATAACTGAAATCACAGCCATTGTTCATTACCACATAAAAGAATCCTTTTCACTTAATGTCATCATTGTACGAAATTTGCTTATTGTTTTATGAAACAAATAATTCCAGAGCATAATAAGTGAAATCTTATTAACTCGTTTTTTTTTCTCTTTTTTATATATTTATTTTACGTGTCGTCATTAAAAATATTATTTACCAAATAGTACGTTATGCGATATAATTAATATAAATATAAATAAAATTTAATTTTAGCTTAGTATGCTTGACAATTCAAAAACGCGGGTCGAGTATTATAAAATTCCTTCACTTATACTTATTTTTAAAACTAAAAAGCGTTTTGTGAATGAAAAAAGTCACTTTGCAACAAGTTCCTCGCTCCACACGAAACGGCTCTCTGTATTTTAAAGCTAAATTAGACGTATCGAGGGACAGTAAAGTTTTATACCTTTTTTCGGAAGCTTCGTCAACATAAGAGAGCCAACACCGTGATGTGTTTCGTATTTTCCTTGACACAAAAAGCTTGGAAACAAGATAAGGGGAAAGCCACTGGGGAGAGACACTTCATCCTATTCCCATAAAACGTATCTCGCTGATATCTAAAAGCTTTTTTGTTCGAGCGATAGCTGCCCAAGAAGTATTTTTCTTGATTTTCGTACGTGAACTCTGGACAAATATACGCGATGAAGGAGCTGCGATTTTGTAAAATGCAGGGTATTCATGACTCTTGAGATAACAATTCTGGTTACAACTTCTGTTAAACGAACATCTTACACCTTCCCCACAAATAGGAAGTTCTTACACCTCAAACAACCCAATAACTCCCACTTCTCCTCCTCCTCCTCCCCCCCCCCCCAAAAAAAGAAAAAATTAAAAAAAAAAATTAAATTCCAGCCCTCCCTCCTAAATTATAAACAGTTTTATGGCTGTATAATCACCCAAATAGGACGCAAAACTGTCACGCCGCGCCTGCGGCTCCTTTGCAGCTCTCAACATGCAGCTTGCTTATCTATGCACACGAGGGGGAGAGAGAGCTGTCGGCCAGCCGTACTCGGGCTCTTACTACTTGACCGTATAACGCTGCTCAAGCGTGCATTAATAACGCATAAACTCACTCGGCGACTGTCCGGTTGCGTGCGCGTCGACGTGAATATGCGCAAGTGAAATTTCTCTCGAAGCGCTCGACTTGTATTATATACACTTCACGGCTGTAATAAGCTGAATTACGGAAATCGGTTCGTTTTTACGATGATGCACGGCCAAAGTGCATTTTCAAATTTGCCCTGCTTCGTAAAATTTTTACTCGATGTACTCGCTGAATTGATAAAGAGCTTCGCTAAATATTTTAAAAACTTTGTCCGCTTTCTTGCTTATTTATTTCTCTTATTAAGCGTGGCGGAGTAATTTATTGGATTGATTAAAAATGGAAGATAAACGCAAAGCTCGTCGATTCGTAAATTATTATTTGCAATTATAGTTTTATGATTCTATTGAATATTAATAAGGGACGGCAATAAACTTTTGCGCGGGGTTTTTCTGAATAAATATCGACTAATGGGTGATTTGAAAATTTAATAATCGCGTAATAAGATTGGCGAGTGAATTTTTCATTCAAACTGACCCGGAGAAATAAAAATTCGTTATAGCCATAATCAATTTCGCTCTCAACTTTCCGGTCGGAATTTCCCGCGCAAATAAAAATTTACCTCGAACGCAAGTCGCATTTTTAAATATTTAAAGGGTCCAACATGACGACTATGTGAAAGTGTGACGAATACTGTTTATAAAACGAAAATTTATTGAATGGAATGCATTTATTAGTGGCTGAAATTTCTTGGCGTGCGATTTATTGATTACAATTTAATTTTTGCATTAAATGCTTCGAAACATTATTCGAATTACACGTTTAAAATATGGAGTTTTTTGTAAGATCCAATTTCGGTCGAGTGCAGAATTTACTTTGAGGTTAATTTTTATTGCATATTTTTATTGCTTGTTTCAAGTTTTTTCGTTTATCGGTAGCATCAATGTTCAGAACCCTGCGTAAAATACGATATTACTTTGCCATAACGAGGCTGTGACATACACCTTTTTTGTTAATATTAATCCCCAGATTTGCATTTTAGTGAGCTTCCGTTTTTCATTATATAATAACGTTGAATAATTTTTTATAAAACCATAATAAAAATGAAGTTTACATTGATCATTTCGTAAAATTTGCATTTTCACGCTGTTATTTTTTTCAAGCGTAAAAGCAACGTACGTGTAAATGACTGTGAATACTATTTTGATAAAACAGAATGTGCATTCAAATTTTTTTCAAAAAATTCTTAAAAATAATTCTTTATAAAAAATAATTAAATAAAAAAATTATTAAAAGAATTATTTTTAAAAGAATGAAAAAAAAATAATTAAAATAATAAATAATTATTATTAAAAGAATTATTTTTAACTCTTAAAAATAATTCTTTTTATTTCTTTTTAAATTCTTTATCCTTTTTAAAAGTATTAATCGCGTGGTTTATACTTTACAAAATATAAAATCGTTTATACTTTTTTGTCTAAATTTTTATACCTTTGGGTTTAGAGTGTACTTTTAAAGGATTATTCTTGCTGTTTAGCAGAAACATATTAAATATTTATACAAATTAAAAAAAAGAAAGTACTGAAATCAGGAAGAACCGGAAGTCTGAATCGAAAATGAAGAACTACACTGAATTGGAAAACGGCCAAATAATTTTTTGTTTCTCAATATCTTTAATATGAGAACATTATTTCACATGAAACTTTTTTTAAAACGTAGTTTAATGAAATAGCTTTCTTCTAACCTAGCTATGATTAATATAAAAGCCATTTATCGACACAATAAAAATTTGAAAATATTGCTAATCAATATCAAAGTATACAGTACACAGCCGTCCTCAGGCTATTTTTCCATACTAGCCTTCGGAGCGCTACCGCGCTCCTTGATATTTTAATTTATACATTTATTAGTCTCAATCTGTGATATTATTTTTCTAACATTTCAGCCCCTTTTATCCTCTAAAATAAATGTTCTCTGCCACTTATCCCTAACCAGGCAAAATTCAGCCTTATCATCATTAACTTAGTGAATCACGCTAATTAATTCTCCACAGGTCCAAATTTAGCTGTACAGATCGCAAAAAATTCTCAAACGCCCACTGCCAATTCAGACAAAGAGCTCTTTACGAACTCTTAGAAAGCGATCAGGCTGAAATCCGAGGGCGTGGGTGTGGAGGGCTTGTCCTCCTCTTGGAATTTATTAGGCTACGCAGCATCAAAGACGTTCCGTTAGCGAGCGTCAGAGATACTTCGCACGATTAATTTGTCTCGCCGAAGCGACGCGGCATGAATTGTATGTTTACAGATGGAAAATAATTAAGCCGTCGGTGCAGAGCACAGGGAATGCAAAAACAGATCCGATAGAGCGTTTAATTTAGCGAGCGGGCAATGCGATTTGCAGGGCAAAGCGCTCGATTGAGATTACGGGTTTATGAGTAAATGGAGATCCGGGATTGTAATTTGAACGAGGACTTTTTTTTGCACTTTTCAGGCTGGATTGAGATGTGCTCGTGATATTGGGGAAAAAGGAATTAGTAAGTGAGGATGGTTACAATTGTAAAATGTTATTGATAAATGAGTAATAAAAACATAACAATTGCATAAAATAAGAAATAAAAAGAATCGATTGCGCTTATCGACTACTTTTTTTCTTTTTAATAGAAAATAAAGATTCATCCACTTATTATATTATAGCTCTTCAGTGACCATAAATTGCGTATACAATATTTTATTACTAAAACCAATTTCAAATTCAATTATAGATCATTAACATATCATTGGCATTTCTGTTATTTAAACAATGCACATGTAATTCTATGATCGGTTTATTAGCGCAATTATATAGTTCATAAATTACAAATACTCGAATTTATATAAGGTTTATAAACAATTACAAATACTTGCGTTCTACATCCACTAATGCAACTAATTAAGGGGAAAATTAATTATATCAGTTTAATTAGCTGCTTTAATTTTCTTGTATAACGAGTGCCGAACTATGCGCGTATTCTCTCAAATCGTCAGAAATAAATTTATTTCATTTACTTACTTAATATACGTATTTACACGTTAAATATACGCTCATTGAGAAGATTTGAAATTCGTATAATACGTAAAAACATGGTTAAGGCCCGTTTGCTAATTGACTGATGCATATTTCTACTTTATTTTTATTAATTAGACTATATAGCATGCAATTCATTTTATTTTTGCAGTGATTTAATTAAATATCAAACATAAATTATTTGACTACTTTCTAATCATTTTCTGTCATCAACATTACTGCATGCATCATCACATAAGTTAGTTACGCGAGACTCTATTTTTACACCATTACTACAGATATCACATATTTAGATCACCATCATCCAATTATCGTTAATATATCGAAACAGTTATTGACGTATAGATATACAATCCCCAAATTCGGATCCACATAACTGTACTGTTAATTTCACGTAATCATAATGTAAATCAATCCTGCCCAAACCACTGACCCAATTAATCAGTTAATCCTTCAAATTCCTTCCCGGCCAAAATTCCACAAACCTGCAAATTACTCCACTCCAAATACTCCTAATTCTTCTCCCTCACTGAAAAAAATTTTTTGTAAAAATTAAGATTCTTTTTTTAAATTACTATTTTAATGGTACTCGGCAGACAGACTCATATTTTTATCATTTTTGCCGCGATTTTAGTATTTTTTGCCATATATTTCGTATATTTTACAATAATTTAACAAATTAAATTTACTGAAATTATCGAAATTAGCAAAAAATACTAAAGTTGTGGTAAAAATTATTAAAATATGAGTCTGTCCTCTGAGTACCATTAAAATAATAATTTTTAAAAAAATATCTTAAATTTTTTTCAGTGTTCCTTAAAAAAATATCTCTTATTTCCGAGATTAAAATTTGAATTGGTTTCGAAAGACGCATCCGAACTAAAATTGAACCCAGCTACTCGTCCCCCCCCCCCTCTCGAGTTTCCATCAGGTACAAGCTCAATATGTATGCATGCGCAAAGCGAGGAGTCGAAGCGGCGCGCTAAGTGGTTCGGTAAAATTACAGTAAAATTACGGTAAAATTCGACGCGTTTCCCGTCTCTCTCTCTCTCTCTCTCTCCCTCTCGCAAACACTCGCGGCCTCTCCGACGCTGAAAGGGTCTTGAAATTTAAATTCCGGAGCGCCGGCAAATTTATCCTTGATTATTAGGAAATTGATTTGGTGATAGTTTTGCTGACAGACGTTCAGGTTTACATCTCGTTTTAATTAATTTTGGAGGAGAGGCGTTCGACGTGCTTGTCTCGAAGTGTTTTTTCGAGATAAAGTTTCAATTCCGTAACTCGTATAATTAGGGTTTCGAAAGTGTAGTTGTGAGAGACATTCGAGGGCGTGTTTAATTAACGATATGATTTCTGTTATTTAATTTCGAACTAATAAATTACAACAAAGAGAGGCTGAAAGGAACTTTTTTAATTACTTTTTGAAATGGAGACCGAGAAACTCCTTAAGAATTATTCATTGGGATTTACGTTCCATTAATTGAATCTCCTGGACAAGAAAGGCAGATATTACTAAAATATTAAATAACAAAGCAATTTATTTCCCACCTTCAAGACGTTGCCTTACGTATAGATTAATAAATAAAAGAGATTGGTCTCGATTGAAATTCACCGAGACAACTTAAATTTGTAGACTAAAGCTCAGGTTAGTTTTGGGGTCAGAAAGGATATCCTTTAAATTCCTCGAAATCCGTAAACCAGAAGGTCTATCCCAGTTTTCTTGTTAGTAAATCCTCCAATTTAAAAGTTTATCAAGACACCCAAAAGTGTTTGAAAGTTCTTTTGCTTGACTTATAGTCAAACGGAATTCCTGCAGGTGACACTGCAAAATAAGGTGCAACTTTTATCTTACTAACAAAGCGTCTTGTAGAAGAAAGGGAAGACAAAAGACAAGCAGCAATGAAATACATGTGAAAAGTTTTAAGAGACTCCACTACAATTTCTTATCAGACAGGTGTTCAAAATGTTCTTCAGCTTAAAATTACTTGAAAATTTATCTTTAAAAATAAATTACATTCATTTAAACAATTAAAATTATTTAAGTTTCGTTTTGGAATAGATTTTCTGAATCGAAAATCGGGCTTATAAATTTACAAACGGGTAAGAATCTAATTAAACTCTAAATGTTTCTTATAACACATTTATAAAAACAAATTTTTTCTAATTAGTAAGTTAATTGAACAATATTTTCTTTACAATAACAAAGCATAATGTTTTATTGTGCCGTTCTTTATATCTTAAAAAAAAATTATTCGATTCATTAGTTAAATAATTGAATTTTTTAATTAAAGGTATCGATTTCCAATGAAAGACTTTATAACTTTTCTAGATAGCCTTTTTTGACAGAACGAAGTACTAGTTGATCGTAAACTCCAAAAAAACTTCGTTTCGTACCCCCATAAAAATACAGTGCATCACTTATAGCTAATAAAAATCTGTTACTCTGTATTAATTTTTTGTCGTTTGGTGATTCAACCGTAGATAATCTATTTTCGAATAGAATTTCAATATAAAATATTGCTTGATTTCCTGTCATTAGCTTTAAAGTTTATAAAGTATTTATTAAATGATATAATTAAAAAAACTACTTAGATCATGAAAAAAAATGCAAATTATTGAACTATTCACACACTACACTGAAAATTACAGTCGCAGAAACGTTCCTGACCATTCTACTTTTGAATTTTAAACGAAAGAAAAACCCTGAAATTTCCATTTCTTTTGCGGAAAGAATAAATGTACAACAGCGGTAATGTAACAGATGTATATTTTGCTGGACTGCGCAAACGGCTACTTTGGTCGACATCGTTAATTGTGAAGTTTCTAATGGGTCGCGAGTTTCTGTTTTACGGTAATAGAGCAAACTAAACGTTTGATGCGGTGAGCTTCGCGTTAATTGAACAATACACGTTGAGAGTTGGAACGAAAAATAACAGGAAATTTTCTCTAAAGCGACTGCATTTTACTAAATTGGAGTTCAGTTTAGAACATTTGCTTTTTTTTTAATTTTACTAATATAAAAAAATGTGTTAAAGTGAATTGTAATAACGCTGCTGATTTTTTAATTTGATGGTGAGAGAATTTGATGCATTGTTAAAAATAATTGAAAACCCTTATATTTATAACGTACAGTAAATAATAAGTTACAATTCTACTATCACTTGACAAGTAATTATTCAAATTAAAAAAAAAAAAAAAAATTCTTGCACGTAAAACCACCAGGAAAAGCAAATTTGAAATAACTTAAACAGCGCAAATGAACACTTATAAATTATTCAAAGACATGAAATTCTGAACTTACTGTTATTGCCCACACACCCTTCATGCTACCTTAACACATCTACTCACGAAAATCAACTGAACATTTGCATGTGCATGGTACAATTTTCTAGAAAGAAAGCGTTTCGTTCTTTTCAGGAAAAGAGTACTACAAGTGTATTATTATTTTAATTGCAACGATGAAATATTATTCCCCACGATTTTATACTCGTTACTCTTTTAAATCCCATTATTACGAGTCACTGTAATTAATTTCCACCTCCGTAAACAAAATTACGATTGTAATTACACTTTTAAATCAACAACAAAGCCTTGGTTAGTTCAATCGCCGCCCCTCTGAAAAAATCTCTATTCGAGCTCAGAAACGAAAAGCATCGAAAAGAAGCCATCTCGGGAAAAACAGAAGAAAAAAACAACTGCTCCAAAGCCGGACGGTCGCCTCTATCCGCCGGTCGTTCAAAATGGCCGGAAACGACGAAGGAAGAAGGGGGAGGCGGGGTAAAAGTTTAAAGGGGAAAGAAAGGAGCTCGGAGGGATTGAAAAAAAGGGGAGAGCGCGAGAAAATGGAAAGGGCGGGAGGAGCGAGAAGGTCAGGGTAGTTTCCCGAAGGAAATACGATTCTTGATGGAGACGTTTCCGCTCTCACGTTCGGGACCTCCTCTCGATCCGCATCCTTCCTTCCTCAAACCGGAGCGCCTTCCTTCCGCCGCCAATCCTGCTTCGACTCGTCGCTTACGCTCTATTTGCGATTAACCCTGATTTCGCGCGAATCCGACTCGCGCTATACCTATCTCGTATTATTCCCTTTATGCGGGAGACATATATGCCATTTTGCGCGATAATACCTGAGCAATTGACGGTTTGATTGCTTTTAATATTGCGTTCTTTGCGAATTACGTAAAATCGTGGCAAACTGGAGTTTGGATCTCGTTCCTGAGAGAGAGGGCGTTCCGTTTGATATAAGTATTTTTGTTCAAATTATTATCAATTGGTTTCTTACTTAAACGCGCTTATAATTCAACAAGAGCACTCGCTGGCTTTTTTTGCGATAAAAATCAGTTAAAGCGAATTAATATTTCAACAAGTAGTGGCCTCCTTTTGAAAACTTTCTCAGTCGAGGGCACTTGTACATGCGTCGTTCTATGAGCACAAAAGTACTCAAAAGGATGGCGTATTGCTTGTCCAAACGTAAATAGGTAAAAACGAAAATCATTCATTCATTTCGCTTTTCCTCGCCATTTTTGCTTCGAGCTTAATGGAAGTACCGGCGCAGCGGAGAAATGAATGAAAAAAAATATTAACAAGTTATACGTTTTTATATTTTAAGAGGATTGGTTTTGATTGAAAAATAAATCGATTCCAGAAGTGCAGATAATAAAATATTCCGGTTACACGTGTTTGGCATTAAGGGATATAAATAAAGAGAGGTCCGATGACGTTAGAAACATGAGTAATATACAGCGGATAAAAAAGGGTATAAGATAGAATCAGAAATAGAATAAAGCACGGAAATAAACAGAAATATTGGAATATCAATGTTGATAGAGGTGTGTATTTAAATCCATCAGTAATGTACGCTGTTGATTTAGAGTTGCTGGTTTAGAATCGCGTAAAGGATACCATTAAGTATAAAGTTTTTTAAATTATTATAATTAAACGCGTATATTTGGATTACTCGTTAGTGTTTGTCAACAAAATTATCAAAAAAGTCCTTTGACTCGTGATTCATATTCTCACTTTACGACATTGATTGAATTTCGTATATCAACTTACCTAAAGCTACCTTCAATTCATTTGCATTAAATTAAATTACCCTTCAAAGCTTATTCCATTCTACGTTGCTAATTAATATAATATCTATATTCATTTAATAAAAAAAACTCCAATTTGCCATTCTCTCCTCGATCTCCACGAAAATAAAACTTTCATTTCTATAAGTCATATTCTCGACTAATTAAGAATCACCGCCTTCAACTACAAACTTATTCTAAGAATCCAATTCTAAAACCCCACAACCCTTTCTAGCCCGAAGAGATTGAAAATTCAGAAAAAGCAGCCCAACGCACATACAACTCTCAAGCATCCAGACAATTAATTCCAAGCTATCAGCGGCAGCTTAGCTTTAATAATCTCTTGAATTAGTGCGACGTGCGGCGTCGGGGGG
>UCOM01001288.1:0-44642 GCA_900474385.1 Ormyrus pomaceus
AGAAAAAAAATGAATCCCTCTCCATAAATTTAGAGAACGCTGAATTTATCTTCGAAATGTTGTTTCAGACACGTCGAGTAATTTTTACTCTTCCGGCCGCTTTTTTCTCCGGTGCTTCTTTTTTTTTTTCCCCACTGCGTTAATAAAGTCGGTGAAACTCGCGCATGAACTCTACACAAACAGTGCTCTGTGAGCGCGGCCGTTAATGGCTCGAACGAGCTGAAAAGCGTTGCCGCCGATTAACGGCAGATATCAAGCGCGAGAAAAACGATATAGAAGTAACGCGATGAAAGACTCGCTCTCCCTGCATTGGCTTTTACGATGTTTCTCGAATAAATCGACAATGTTTCCTCAAGAAGCCCATACGTATGGAGCCGGCTTTACCGGGCTTTCCCTAATGAAATCCGTTAGGTCTATTTTTAAGTCGGACGTGGGTGAAAGAGCAGCGCGGCACTCGGGGGAGAAATAGAATGGAAACTGGCGGAACTAGTGTACACTGAAGGGTTTCCCCCTGCGATTATTACGAGACGCCGAACCCCTTGTTCGAGGAAAGCCTTCTTGTTGTGCCAAGGAAAATTGGACTCGGTGAGCGGGGAAAAAGGCTGCCGGTACTTACCGAAAATCAATCGAACACTTTTTACGCGCTGCTTTTGTATTGTTTCGTCCGAAACAATGCTCGCTGGAAATAACTATGCAGAATATTCGTGGAATACTCGAATCAAGTTTTTCGTACGCCCCACATACCTTCATCGTTTAAAAAAAAAATCGATGTTTAGATAAAGCTTCTACGCACGGCGAGCAATTTTTACGGTCATCATGAATATTCCGAAAGAAGCAGTGCAGCGCGCGAACAATTTTTAATCCCAAGTGTTAACCGCGAGCAATTATACGCGGGAAACAAAGAGGGACATTGAAACGGCAAAAGAAAAGCTTCCCGCGCAGAGTCCGATGAATGGGGCTCTGCGCGGTGGAAGAAGCGTCAGAAAAAGCGAGAAAAGGGCAGCGACTACAAGCCGGCGGACCACAAGGAATAAAGTATCCTACAGCGTCTCTTCTTTCGTCCGTTCCGGCTCGCGCGCTTGCCGCCTTCTCCGTTCCGCCTCTCTCTCTCTCTCTCTCTCCCGTCCGCACCCGCGAACCCATAAATGCCACGCAGCAAGAGAGAGAGAGAGATAGAAAGGGAGGGAGGGACGCACGTGCCGTAAGATATATAAGCCACGTATATATGGCCGGGCCGCACCGCAGGCCCTCTCTCACTTCTCGCCTCGTGAATCTCCGCGGCCAGCGGCTCATCTGCCGTGCGGTTGTCGCGCCTATACTACGCCTGCCCTGCTCTCCGAGGTCTGCTCGAAAATAGACGCGCTGATAATCCCTCTTTTATTTCTTCTGGTTATGCTTTTTTTAGGGGCGGCACTTGTTAGCGCGGGGCAAATACGCCAGTGACAAGCTGCCTTGACAAGCATCAATATAATGAACGTGCTTCGATCGCGGGCCCTCCCCCAACCCCCGTCTGTTTGCATTCGTATTCGCCCGGCGTTTACTTCGCCCGTTGCCGATCAATTAAATTGCCCTGATAGATTCAATCCAGATATTAAACGTTATCTGTGGACTGGACGAGGAGAAAGAACGACAAAGAGCCGAGAAGACAAATTATAACGAGCAACATAATAATGCTAATTACGTCGGGGAGAATAATCGTTGAAATATTATTAGCCGTACATGTGCAAATGAAGGCATAATTAATTATTGGAATTATTGAAAATAATTTTAATTCAGAGTAGAGTCCAATTTCTCTTTTATTTTCGGTTATTATCAGAGTAGAAGAAAATTAAAAACTCGAGGATAAAGGAGGGTTTTTTCTCAAACACATTTTTCTCTACTTTAATATTCTTTTTTCTTCTTTTTTAAACTTCTGGTTATGAACTTCAATTTGAAGTCAAACGGTATTGAAATATATGACGGATGATTTTTTAATAAATTGTCTAATGTAAGTCTTATTTAGGTTTTTAAAACATTCAAGATAACTTAACTGGGAACGCCACTTGAAAAGTGTAACAAAAAATAATCTTTGGACTTGATCAATCTAGAAAATTTGCAATTTAAAATACTGAATTATAAAATTTTACCTCCCGAATATTAAACTGGAGCCTAAAAAATTTTTTAATGAATTTCTATGAGATACTGCCGCGTGTGGCATACATGAAATATGCTATATTCTACGTCATAAAATTAATATTCCACGTTGATATTTTATTTCCTGGTAGAAACATAGTTAACAAGAATTTATTAGTTTTTATCGGCGAGTTTCTACCATCGGGATTAACTTTAAACTTCATATCCAATATTCATACCGATGGATATAATAATCATGAAAAGTATAAAAAAAATTTGTTTCACCAAATTAAAAAGTTGACAGCTACAAAGATTTGAAATTTGATTCTAATATCAAGAGTAATTACAAAGACGTAATGCGTTATTACATAAAATATAATCGGCTTGGTGGAAAAGAATGCTCAAGCCAGACGTAAAAAGTTCAACTAATTTTCCATCCATACTCGTATTTACATCATTAGAGTACGGCAGAGGCTTGAGCGATAGCCACGCTGCTCTCCGTAGTTTAAAGAGACCGCTGCATCTCTATCTGTGTCAAAGTCATTAGAAGCCCCCTCCCTAGGAAGTTGCTCGTCTCGACGTCGGCGACGGAGTCCAGCCAGGTCTGAGGCTTCCCGGAAAATCGAAGGGGTTAAGATGGATGCGAGGCCGGCCTGCACCCAACTTCGGCAAGAGTTAGCCGTTATTAGTTGCTAGTTGCAAAGCTGCTCGCAGCAAAAGTGGCCGGCTCGGGCGCGACACGCTCGTCCGAGCCAGTTTCTAGCCCCGGCCGCTCAGCTCGTAATGATTTAATCGCTCAAAAGTCCGCGCAGCTGCGGCGCCGCGTTTTTACGATCTCGGCCTGACGGCGGGCCTTAATTGCATATGAATATGCGTCGGCGCCCGAGCGCTGTTTGCTAGCAGATGCCGCCGCCGCCGCCGCCGCCGCTATATAGTCGCTTAGTTTTCGGACATCGGCGGAGGCGACGCGTGAATCAAGTTTAAATTAAATTGGTCGCGCGGCGCGCACCGGCCGAAGAAGGGCTGCGGTCGGGAGAGAGAAAAGCCATCAACACCCCTCTCTGCAAGGAGATACAATAATTACCAAGTTGCAGCGTTAGCCCCGACGACTTGAGTAAGCTGCCAAGACCGATTGGCGCAAAATACCCTGGTAATCTCCATTAGATTAGCTCCGAGAAAGCCCGGATCCAGGCGACAGCTATCCCCGAAAACTATATAGATATATAGCCCCCGATGTTATCGATCGCATCTAATGCCGCTGCCCCGATGTATCGAATTTTTGCCCCTGTCTTCGGAAAAAGCTCGTCTGGCGAATTTGCAGTCCCCTTTTTGCGGCAGCCGACGTCGCCGCCGAGCTCGCTTAGTATCCCTTTTCCATTAAAATGTTAATTTTTAACTGCGCGCACATTGCCGAACTTGGACATTGCCTCGGCGCTTTTTATTCCTTACGGGCTTTCCCTCGCTCGATTCGTTTTTATATGCGCTTATGCTAATGCGCCGCGAGAACTGCGAAATTTTCGGTTTGTAATCGGATGCTCTCGCCACTTTTCAACGTTTTAAGAAAAGAACAATTTTCAGCGCGTTACCGGTTCTTTAAATAAAGACAATTAATTGGTTTCCTCGTTTGGCGCGTGAAAAATGGACGCGTGCCCGTTTTTTCGGAAATAAACATCATTTTATGCAATCAATCACTGATTTTAGAAAGAGTGCAACTTCATTCTGGAAAGTATTTTTCTCTTGAGGAACTCGCTTAAAAGCAGATCAAACCACGAATTCGAGACTTTTGTATTGATTATACTGGTTTGCGAATAGCATAGTAAACAGAAAACCACTGGCAAATACAAGCGATTTGATTAAAGTTTTGCTAAATCCGATGAGGCTTCCATTTCTCCAAACAACGTTTCAACGAAGAGAAACTAATTCCCAAAAAGCTGTGAGGATTTAATTGCCAATTTTTCCGCTACCAAAGAAAGCGCAAGAATATAAGCTAAATCGATAAATTAGGTTATTATACAGAAAAGTTCTCCAACTTCTATTTATTTTCTTGATTGCAGAAAATATAAGAATAAAACGATTAACCTTTGCCTTCGTATCCGTTGATCTTCGTATTTCCGTAAAAATAGATCTGCTTTTGATTAGAGGCCTGGACTGAATAGGGTAAATGGAATTATTGCTTGCCTTCGAAGCGCTGTTATTAGGTTAACTCCGAATTTCCATAAGCCGAGCATTCACGCAAGCAAATTTTCATCCTAATCTGTAACTTGTTCCATACCTGCAATTCAATTGAATTCCTCTACAATCTGTCGGTTCAAGAGCCAACATCATTTCCATGTGATTGTATTTGATATAAGCATTACTGCGCATTCAAAGTTTGCAGTTAAAGCCACCGTTAGATTTAGTAATCCGACGACTACTAAATCTATCAATCCAACGGCTTTCGCACCGAAGGCAAAACTCTTAGGTGCACAATAAAGAGAATCATAAAGCCGAAAATGACTTGATCAACAGCGAGCGGCAGATGCTCTAGCAATTATAGTCGAAATGACTTACGGGGAAAATTGAGTGATAAAAAGGTAACATCGGATCCGCAGCAAAGCAGACAAGACGGCCGGGGTGTGGCTTCAGCTGCACGTGGCGGGCAACGCACTTAACTCCGCGGTGCCACGTGACTAAGCGCCGGAAGAAGGCATACATTATGCCGGGGGAGCCGGGAGAATTTAAGCGCGCACGCACGCGCCCCCGGAACAATCGCGCGCGGGCCGCGTGTCAAGATTGATGACGAGATGAGTCGTAAAAATTGTCAGCGTAAATCGTTATGCCGACATCACGACGAGTTTATTTACCGCGGCGCGCGGCTCGTCCCGAATATTAATTAACGGGCCGCGCGGCCGCGGCGCGCCTCCCGAGGTGTCGAGGGCTGCGTTTAGCCTCGTTTAAATGCAAGATCGAGGCCCTTTGATTGATGCTTCGGGGAAGCTGAGGAAATTGACGGCCCTCTTCCCACGACTATTTTTACCCGACGATTTTCCCCCCGGTCCGGATGTGGTTAAACATGCTTTATGTGTTTACGCGGGGGTAACGTTCGGATGACTCTTCTGTTTGGACACTGATCGTTGTAGTAGACAATGCATTCGGTGAAACGATTGCCATCCGCGCATTCTAACAAATGTTTTGTACGCTGAAACGAACTCTAACCGAATGTTACGCTGCAGAGAATACTGTGATATTTTACGCAGAGATGAAAAGGCATCGCTGCTCTCTCGGACTTTCCAGCGTGATGCATAATGTTAATAACTAATCTACATTTCACTATCTGATTATAATAAATTTTCATCAATTACATATGTACATTTTGAAACATTAAAGCTTCAGTCTATTATTAAATTCCAAACGGAAATGAGGACGAACCCGTTTAAAAAAAAATGATAAGTGATTAATATTTTACCGTGCATGTGAGAAATCCAATCGCGCAATAAGGGATAATTTTTTTCGAGCGAAGCTACGAGTAGAAGTAAGCAAGACGTATCCTAAAAATATATGTACATAAGTCGTGCCAATTAGTGTAATTTACAGAAGCACCGTTTTTTTTTTCAGTTCCTTTGGGAGCAGTAACAGAGCGACGGCACCGCCTAGTCGGGACGCTTCACGCGAAGCGCCGGCAACCATTAGGTTATTAAAATTTAATGATTGCGTTCTACATCGTGGAGAACTGCGACTTATGCCGCGAGGCTACGAGCCATTATTAAATACGAAAGCATCGTAAAAATCGCGCCTTACTCGAGCGTCGCCGCAGCGCTGCTCGCGTGAACCCGTAATCAATTTAATGCGTCGTTTATCTTTCCGGTCGTCGCTGCCGCAAGCTCAAAAGTCATTTAAAACAAAGCCACTCTTTGTCGCTGGATCGCAATTTCGTTTTAATCATTTTAATTCGTAGCTTGCAGGTCCCCTCAACTTTTCCTGATGAAATCCTTTATCTGATGTGCAAAGCAAACAAGCTTTTTTAATATCATGTTTGTGTAAAAAAAAGGCAGATTTACATGCGACTGTTGGCAAATAAATGCCATTAAAACTTGTAAAAAGCTGGAGAAAATTAAAAAAAAAATGTTTACGCAAAAGTATCGTATTGATTCTCTGATAATGAATATCTCGAACTATGCTGTTTTTTTTATCAAGACGAGCATGAGAGGCTTCCGTATGAATCTCTACTAAAAATTGGTCAGAAAATATTTAACAATATTCGAAAAGGCTGAAAAAAAAGGAACAATGAATGGAAAAAAATCTGACTGGCGAGACGTGCGCTGCTTCCGGAAAAGCGCAATCTTGCAACCCCGTATCAATCATAGGATTAAGTGTCGACGTCGCCGACGGAGGCGGCCGGGCGATATTGACTTCGTCAATAGAGCTCCGATATTGTTCGAGCAATAAAACTTGAGAGCTGACATATTCCAAGAAATTCCTCTCGGTTGCGAAATCCTTGTTTCCCTCGTATGAGTTTCGTCGACGTCCGCATATTTACCGACATTCTTATCAAGTCGCTCGCACCCCGTTTGTACCCTTTGTGCAGAGTTTTCTCTCTCTCTCTCTCTCTCTCTCTCTCTCTGTCTTTTTCGATTCCCAATCAAATGCACGAGCGTTTTTAATCTTCAATAGATACAATCGCTGGAGGAAGGAGAGAGAGAGAGAGAGAGAGCGAGTCTTATCGGCGTTATTGAATCGTAGTACACGACGAATGCTCCAGTTTCCGCTCCACTTGCCCCGATATCTAGCTTCATCTTTTCTGTTTTCGTCTATACACGTCGGAGCGCTTTTAGAGCGAAATTTCGGCGCAATCCGTTAGATCGATCTATGTCGCGGCGCGCTCATTTCGCTTTCGGCTCGAGCTTTCGCCAGTCATTTTTCAGCCAGATGTTTCAGACCCCCCTCCTTCTCCCTCCTCCTCCGCCTCCTCATATTTAATATATTAGACGGCTGCTCGGGCTTATTCCCCCGGTAGGCGCGAGCTGTAGCGGAGCTGGATCGGAAAAGAGCAGAGGACATCGAAAGTTTGTCGCTCGAAAGTGCAGACGCAGCCCTCCTGCGAAAAGCCTTCCCGCGCAACTCTTCGTCCGCGAGAACTTCAGATTTCCGGCATGATTCAGTGCGGAAACGCTCTCGCGTCGCACTCGGCACTTTGGCCCCTTCTTCTTTTCCCACTTCGTCTCCCTCCAGCCCCCCTGACGTCGCCTGCCGCTTGATTAATACCGGAAATTATTTATGATTCGGAATTCGCGACACTCGAAAAGAACGGCTCCGTTAACTTAACGCGACAGTCTTAAAGGTTAATAGAAGCTTTATTACTGGGAATGCAAAGTCGGCGGCGTTCCCTCTTTCTTTTTAGTTCGATATTTGCAAACTCGGCCCCGGATAACTTTGCTTTCTGCGCGTCCGGGAAACTTTGCTTATTGTAAAAGTAATAACCACACGGCTCTTGTTTTAGAAATTAATTTTGTCATGCTTCTAACTTCTGCCTTGCCTTCTTATAGAAATCTCGAGCTTGTTACTTAAAAACTTTTTACAGTACTATATTTATTATGAATACTGAATTTATTATCTACAATTCTTTTATCGGCATTTCTCCATATAGGAATCGATTATTCCAGATGCAGGAGAATTTCTGCCAGCGCCGTTAAGCAAATTACTCCGCAGAAATTATTTTCCATCAGGCTTTATTAACAATTTCTCGAAGGCCTCGCTAATTAATCCCAAAAATCATTCCACGTCGCCGTTGAAGAGCTTTTTCACTAAAGAGCTTAACACGTTCCGGCTCTTGAAGCATCAACTTTATCCGGCGCGTACAAAACTAATAAAAGCCCTAATTATTATCGATCGAAACACTTAGCGAAAGTTTGTCGGGAGCGTTCGGCTCTAAGCCTCGTTTTGGTGAGCGCGAAGGATTCGATCTACACGAGGATAAATTGCCAGCTCGAGAGAAGTCAAATTCGATTTAACAAATTCTCGCCCGTATACCGACTCTGTATTTCTCCAGAGGATTCGGATGAATAAATACTTTCTGTTTCGAGAACGTACAGAACTGCGATAATATATGTTGCTTGGGCTCTGCTCGTTTTCGCGCTCATAACTCCTTATTCTCGCAAACTCCTCGAGCACACCCCGACCCTTTCAAGGGCTTTTCCAATATAGAAAGTATGGGAGGCGTGGCTTGGGAAATCATCGTCCCTATAACGAGGCTGCGCATCCAGCCGCCTCTCTTCGTGCTCTTTCCTCCTCTTAAGCGGCGTAAACGAGAGAAATTCAGGCGAAGCCGGAAGAAAAGACGCGTCGGGAAAGGAGGAAGAGAGGCGCTAAGGCGCTACGACTTGTCTCGCGTGCCTCCACTGTCTCGCGGCCCGGTCAATCGAGTCTAGGCGGCTGAGAAAAGAGCTTTCCGCCTGTTTAAAACGGCTGGAAGCCCCTCGAAAATCAGGGGGGGGCTCAACGATGTTGTGCTCCGAGGAGCCGTGTTTGTTCGGGCCCTTCAAAGGGTCAACAACATCCGGATTGTTATCTCATCTGTTACTCTCGCGCACGTGGCGTAGAATGCATAAATAACTTGGCCTGTATTATTGCGCCTCGGGGGCTAAGTAATGGCTCCGTGTCACCGTCGCGGCATCTTCGACATGATCGGCCACCGAGCGGAGCCGTTAAATATTCATAAGCCAGCCGACGGCTTTCCTGTCTGGACGCGCGGTGTAGAATTCGACGATTTGCCACCGACTTCATTGGTAGCTCTGGCCGATTGTGTTAAGAAAATTATGGATTTTAAATCAGGTAATTTCTTATTTACTAAATTAGGCAATAACCTCGCTTGCCTCGCTATTGATTTATTGCGAATTTACATTTATTAATCACCTGGTGTACTGTTTACGAATTTGCTCGTTTCTTGCTTTAAATAAAGCTTAGATTAATGTATATGTTTCCATAAATGAACACTGCCCGTTCGACTGTTTATAATTTGTTGGTGGAGCATTATTCTTGCATGAGTACATTATTGTTATCAATCTCTTCTGTTTCACGGGATCCTATTTTAGACCGAATAATTTGTTATAACTATATCAAATGTACGAGTAGCCAAAGGGAAATCCATCATCTAACACACGATTCAAAATTGAATTAGTTATAATATCGTCAATTAATTTTGTTCCATAATCCCTTTGTTAGTCATTTTGCAAACAACTTTCGAACAAAAAAGTGGTTTTCTATTTTTAATTTTTTTACCCACAAGTGATTTACATTTGAAAACATTAAATTGAAAATCTCGAAGTGTAAATTAATATAACCTTTTAATTAAGCCTGCGATAATTTAATTCGTGGTAATTTTTCATAATACGAGCAAGCTCAGTGATAGCAAACTTGGCTTTTCCACGGATTTGTTCGTGCAGCCGCCAAGTCGGATCTTTAATGGCATACTCCCGACAGAGCGGATTATTTTTTCACTTTTTGTGATTTTACGGCCGTACCTTTAATGTCGTGTCATTGGCGCCACTCGACCGCTATCGTAAAATCACAGCCGAGAGGCTGCTGCGGCGCGCGAATGTTTTTTCCCTGCCGTCCTCCCTGTAATATTAAACATCTAGAGCCTTCAAGGACATTATAGCTCGTAAAAAAGGAGGAAGAAATAAGAGCCTTTTCCCCCTATTAATTATATCGGGCCAATTAGGCGCCGAATTTCCCTTGCGTCGGAATCATCCAGAAATACAAATTACGTCTCCACGGATGGCTCGGTTACGAGGAAAAAATGAATTATTACTATTGCGCAAGGATGATGAATAGCGCGGCCATGGACGTATAATCGATAAGGATTGAGTATTTGTTTTAGCGATTGAAGGCTCGATAAGCCGTCAAATCCACGTTCCGAGCAGCGGAAGGAGGCGGACATGCAGAAAGAGAAAACGGGCCAATTTGATTGTAGGAAACGTTGATTTTGATCGATACGCCGGAAAGGAGAAATTGTTCTTATCATCTGTTTTCGCTCGGTCAAATTTGATGTATTACAGCTAAAGGATTGGCAGTCGCTCCAAAAGACAAAGCCGGCCGCCGAAATCGTCGAGGAGATTTCCCTAACGCGATCAGCTGTAAGAGACACAGCAGCGTCATTTTTCCCGACGACGGCGAATTACGGGTCACGTAGTACCGGAACGCCGCGAGGCAAAGCCTCTTGCTCCTTTACCCCGACGTCTCTACTCCCTCCCTCTGCCTCCCCTACTCTCGACAGTCTATTTCTCTCTCGGCGCAATGTCGCCGAGGCCTACATTTGTTACGTACCCGATGAATATTGCACCTCTCCGCGCTTTTTTCACGCTGCTGGTCTTAGCTCGGATTTCATCTCTCGCGAGGGAGGCTCGATTTGTTTGCTGCGCCGAAAAGTAATGAAAAATAACCTCGGGTCGACAACGAAGATTTTCCAAATATATATATCGCCTCCTTGAATTGGATATATGCAGCTGAATTTTCTTTCTAACTTGACTGTTTGATCTGAGCAGCTAAAAAAATTCATCAGTTATCTCATTAAAAATTCGCACCTACGTTCAATCGTTTTGATAGTTATGCAATTGCAGTTGTAAGCCTTCGCTCAGATGGTATTACGTATGGATGGGCTGGCTGGTACATTTGCAAAGCGATGCGAGTGATGCGCGCAGAGGGTGTCTATTAACCGTAATTAGGCAGCGCAAACAGCTCTCTCAAAACGAAATTACTAACTGGCATCGAAACTTTATAGCATCGCTCGATGCGAATTACTGACACCTGATTGAAAGCTTTTAGCTCTGGAGAGGAAAAAGCTCGGGACCGCTGTAATTCTGATTAGAGATTCGAAGCGAAAAAAAATCCGTATTTCCTGGGATAAATCGAGCGGCAGCCAGAGGTTATCGGGGTAATTCATTAAATAGAAAATATGTGTCGCGCATAAAAGTCGTTATTATATAAATTTACGTTCATTCGGCGCGAAGCGACGGAGTATCTTTTCATTTTAGTTTATGAGCTCGACGCTCCGTATATCCTGGATATGGTGTAACGAATCACATTTAGCCGGTCGCTTATACGTACGCGCAGCATGGAGGGTGGATTCCTCATAATCCCGGTCGGCAAGCTGCGCCGTGCCTCTTTATACCTGCTTTCCTTTCATTGCGCTGTATTGTCAATTACCAAGTGTGTGTAGCGGCACGCCGGCCGTGTTGTCAGCATAAACGCGAGTCAGGTTTTACCGTCGTTAAATTGTTTTTCTAGCCACGTACCGCCCGAGGAAATGTCTCTTTCATCTTGGATCTCTCCCTCCCGCCCCTTCTCTAAGCAAGGGAGGAGGGTCGCGCAGAATAATGAAAGGGTAAAAAGAGGCGTAATTCAGCTCTCTCCCCGGGAGTAGTACGGGCTACGGAAAAACGAGGCTGCGCGCGCGCGTGCACTCACTTTTTCCGAGGCTTGCCTCTTCAAAATTACGTTTTACATCGAGTTTGCGTCGTCTAACGAGTGCACGAATGAAACGGTGTCTCTGTTGTTGCGTTATTGAGCGATTAATCGCTTTAAAAAAAACTAAGCTGCTTTGGGGGAATGATTTTAATCAGCGGAAATCACTATTATGGAAGATCGCTAATTGAAAGAGGCGCGATAAAAGTGTGAGTAAGGCGTTGAAGGGATCGTCATTTTTATGCAAAAGTTTTTATAAGGATGGCGATTCTTTTAATTTCTTATTCGCGCTGAATCATTGAACACCTGGGTAAGGGAAACTACGGCCAACTTCGTTAGGCATCTCTTGCAGGTCTATCGCTAACTTCTCCGCTCGCTCGTTCTTGCACTTTGTAGGAGCAGCGCTCGTTTAAACGTTAGCAATTTTGACAAGGTAAAATATAGCAAACTTATAAATAAGTTTTCATTACTAATTAAAGAATTAATGTGCTTACTTGGCGAGCTTGCTCATTAGTCGGTATTTCAACGATTGCTTTTTATTTAATGCACTTTCAGTAGGAAAATCAGCTGAACCTGAAAAAGTCAAGACAAGTTCGTTATACTTTATAATTATTAGCTATGTACATTATTTATTCTTTTTCAAAAATACTCCTTGCGAAGAAACCCCAGCCAGAAACTGCGCGAATGACATAAGTTTTCTTTGTAAGCGTAAATTATTCCGTGCAGAGAACGTTGTCAAAGCTCGGTAGTTCAAAACCTGAACGACAGAGAAACAGAATGAAGGCAGATGGTAGAAAAGAAGAACGCGCACTTGCTTTTTACAGCAGTCGAGTGTGCCCTGTCATGAATATATGTCGCCCGAGCGTCGCGTTGACTATAAATCAATTTAGTGGCGATCAAGTCATTCCACCCGAAAATTATCATATAGCTTCTGACTCGTGTCTACGTTAGTATTTTTACTAGAATTTTAATTAATCGCGCAGAGAAAACGACTGTGTCGATAAAAGCTATATAAATGATTTAAATTTCTATCACGAAAATTCATTATTTTCATCGTCTAAGTAAATGAATGATTCTACATCGTCTTGAAGCTGAGCCGCCAAAATAGCAAACTCACTAATAAGGATGTTAAAATGTATTACATTCTCTAGAGGAAATAATATAATGCGCAAAACGAAAAGATTCAAATTGCTACCCCGATATAAGGATTGCACGTATTAGAGAGCGCAGGCTAAGTTAGTCCCCCATTGTTTTCGGACAGCGCAAGTATAACAATGGAAAAAGCGAACAATTTACATTGGGATTCTTTTGAATAGACTGCACGTTTTCCCCTTTGCCGGACCTTACCATCTCCGCATATAAGTTTTATGGTAGTGGAAAATCTGACTCGAAGGAAAATCAAAGAAGTAAGAAACTAAAAAGTTGCTTGCACTCGGATTTATTTGTCTCGTCGGAGATATTATACCTTTCCCCTTGTGGCTAAAGAAAGCGAGCAGCACTATTTATCCACTCGTTCTACCTCTCCTACCTTTATTCTCATTATTTTACTTTCCATATTCCATTTTATTTCCCTCGCAATGTAATATTTTTTCAGTCGAGCTTCTTTTTCCTCTTCGGTTTTCAACGTTTTTTTTAATCTCGTACTTATTACTTAATATTTTATAATTAAAATTTCTGCTTATTGAATTATTTTAAAATAATTAAATCTCTTTTTATTTTATTTACTCCATCCAGGCGGCGCATTGCAATGACATTTAATCGAACGAATGTCGGCTGACGATAACAAACGCGATAAATTTGAAACAAGAGTTAAAGCAGATTGGGAATGAATGAATTCTCGTCGAAAATGTAAGAAGGAAGCCGGTTGACTAGAGTGTAAAAAATAACGCTGCTAAGGGCAGCATTAATTCCGATTGTGCTAAGCGGGTGGCGGAGCAGTTGGCGCCTTTCTTAGCTTAGCGAGGAAAGCATAACGAGCCTTTAAATTCACTTGGATAATTTCCGTTGGTCGCGCGGCGAGAGGTGCGCGCGCTTACGAAAAGGGACTGACACTGCCGCTCGTGTAATTAGAGAAAAAGCATCGCCGAGTCTCGGTGGCCGGAAGGAAGGTTTTACCTCCGATGGCGCTTCCTCTCTTTCGTCCGTGAGTCCGGGCCGTACGACCTTTGTGCTTGCCCCCGTCCTAGGGGAGCGCCCGCCTGTCTCTTTTCTACGACTGTCTCAAGCTCCGCTTTCGTTCTATACCGTTCTCGCTTGCTAAATGCATTTCTTCCACTCGCTCGCACTCCATTCGATATCGTTCTACGGAAAGCTACGGACAGCGGCGACACATTTCTACTGCAATCTTCTTCCAACTTCATTACCGGGGTATACTGCACCGGTTAATCTCCCTCGGGACGAGAATCCCAGCGACACGTTTCAAGCTCGATGAATAATTTTGCTTTGCCTGCGTATAGGCTTTTCGTCGATTGGCGGTGATATTTCTCCGCGCTTACGGAGGCAAGAAAAACTGCGGGACAAGCTCGAAAAGGAGCGCGACACTAGCAGCTAAGTGCAGTGTACCGATGATATAGATCACGTCGGCATTTTACGAGCGAGAAATCCTATAAAAAGAGAAAATTCAGGCACGCCCGGCGAAATTGGCTTTTATGCTTAAAGCGAAGATTCACTTCCATCGTGGCCTCGCATGTAGAAAAGACAACTGCGCGCGCGGGAAGCGTCTTCGATTTAAGGGGTAAAGAAGTTTCGATTTGGACTCCCCCCCTTAAGCGACGTCAGTTATTTCCCCGGGCGCTAACGCAGAATTTTCGTTCGACGTGTAGCGAAAGAGTAAGAGAGAGAGAGGAGAGCTCGGCGCGATTGCCTTTGCCGCAAGATCATTCGCCCTTCGACATTCAAATTACTTCCTCCCCAGCAGTGTTCCCGCTATTATACACTCTATACCATCTCTCTCTTTCTCTCGTTCTGCCTTTCGCAGGGAAGAAAAACAAAACTTGGCGCCATCGCGACGCCACGGGGAAATTCGTGCGGCAAGGCGTAACGGAAGTACTCGCGCAAGCAGTCGGTTCGCCGTCTGAATTTTTATCGTAGTATTTGGGAAAATAAATTGGCCGTACCGCAGCGCTACATAGCCGCCGATGCGGAGCAGCCAGTTTTCGAACAATGAGGACCATTATTTTTTCCAACCGGACACTGAAAGCACACCTATTTCAAATATACGAGCTGATTCACGAGCTCCTATTGATCTCGCCAATGAACGCCCCGTGCAGTCTTAGAACTTTGCCGATAAACTTTTAACTAGCAATAATCCCCGTAGCTTATTAAGTTCAAACGAGACTGCGGCTTACGGCTACTATTCTCGCTCTCTGACTACAAGCTAATCTAATTGTGCTCGATCACTTCGCGCGGTCCTTTATCCTCAAAGTTTACACATTGATCCTTTTCTGCGCTTCCTTTCCAATTATACTTTCCGATACTCCCAATATTCTGTTATGGTCAACAATTAATAAATGAGAATCTTGCAAGAATCTAAGATGAACCCGTGCAGTATAAATAAAATATTATCTCTGAAAGTCTCGAATCGCAGCCGACGTGGTCGCAGCGATTCGCAGCTTTAAATCGTAAGAATACCCGGTAGCAGGTTAAAAAATCAGTTTTCGGCGCAAGCCACTTTCCGCCCTTCTCGCCGGTAAATGCAGGTCCATCTCTCGGCCTATTGAGCACAATAGCGCAGTAGCGAGATAAATATAACGGGCTGCCCGGGCGTATAATCAGGCGGGCGATATAGCTATACCCCGGAGAAGGTCGGTCAGATCTCTGGCGAAAGCTGAGCCCATTGTTCGCTTTTAATCGGAATATTCAACGCGCTCAGTTCCGACATGCTTTCTCTCGGCGCGAGAGAGCGCCTTCGGGGTTCGCTCGCACTACCGCCCCCTCGTAAATTTGCCCGCACACGCCAGCCCCTCCGACACTTGCATTCGCGCAAGCTCGCAGACAGAGAGAGAGAGAGAGAGAGAGAGAAAGAGAGAGAGACTGTAACTGCAAAAACCAGACCCGCTTTTTAGCCCAGCTGGGGCGCAAGCCGCGTTAATTGCTACGGTTTGTTTACCAAGGCTCGCCGATCGGTATCCAACTCTTACCGCATAAGTGGCTGCTTTTTTTACGAACTGTTAATCAAACTTTTCTTCGGCGATAGCGACCGTTCAATTTTGAGAGCGACCTTCAGAATTTTATAAACAATTATTCAAGAGACAAAGTGAGCTGTTGTTCATTGAAATTAATTAAAAAATAAACAAAATTAGAAATTATCAGATTTTAACTGTATCGTAGAAATTTTTTCTTAAAATTTACACTGTATGTATAGCGCTGAATTTACCTTAATTATTGATGGCAGTTGAACCTAAATCGTTCCTGCGTTGAATCCAGGATATCAAAACTTTTTACTATAGCTTATACATAAAGCAGCTACGAGTTATAAAATCAATTTTTCAGTTTAATTAAAATTTATGAAATGTGCAGTCCGTACGTATATTGATTTTAACCGGCAATGTGTTAAACAGTTTTGCCAACAAAACAGATTTTCTTTAAACATTGAATCCTTTCGTAATGGAAAAATTATGACTACATAATTAATTGCCCGCAAACATTCCCGGATTTCATTTCTTAATAACAAAACAACAAACATTACAATTACATTACAGCCAGTGCATAAATGCCAATTAATGAGATTTCAACAAAAGGAATTTCTGTGTGGAATGGAATCCTATGAATTCCGGGTCATGTCGAACTCGTAACCGCAAATTTTACTGTGCTATGCAAGAATCTCATGAAGTACTGAAATTCTTTTTATTACGATAAAACGAACGGGATATCCATTTTCTAATTTTCTAATTGATAAAAATTCAACCGCTTTCCTCGTAAAGTTTAACAGTACAAAAGCCATTGAATTCTTTGCAGAAGACATGTTTTTTTTCGAACAAAAATGTCGATAGTGTCACGGATGGCATAATTCGTAGAGTCGCGAAGGATGACCGCCATCCAAGCAGATACGAGGACCACTCGTTCTACACTCGAGCTGCGTCGCGGACGTTAGCTCAGTGCGCCTCATAACTGTCGGGACCCCGGTTCGAATTCCGTTTGTCCTTTTGTATTATAATCACTTCTGTTATCTATAATCACTTCTCGCAGCGACACTTGAGCTTGACGGAGCCACGGATAAACGATGAAAAAATTCAGTTGACATCACGCACGTCTGACCGCCTATTCTACGCAGTACAACGTTTCTTTTTAGAGCAGCACAATAGCCTTTGACGGAACTTTTTGCGCTCAAGTTCCCAGTCAGCTGCGCACAAAAGCCCTAGAAATCGAAAATAAAATTTTTTTATTCGAGGCCGCGACAATTCTCCGCTCCCCGAAATAAGCAAAAAGGGCAAAGTGGAAAAAAGTGTATAAGTTTCCATTGTTGAAGCACGAGGTTGCGATCTTCTGGCAAAGCTCGCTCGCGAGGCTATATGAAAGTCATTATATCGCGCGAAGCAGCTTCGTCGAGCTTTCGCGCAGCCACGTAAGCGTATCTCTCTCTCTCTCTCTCTCTCTCCCTCTCTGCGTTAGCGTAATCGCAAAACTTCCAAGCTTTTTGCCCAGGAGCTCTATCCCGGCCCGAGTTTCGCGCAGATGGCTTTTCGCGCTTGCTTTGCAAAAAGTGCCGCGCGGCACATCTTTGTAACCCCACCGCCAGCCGATGGAACTTGCAACTATCAGCAAGTAGAAACGGCCCAACTGCAAACTCTCTCCCTCTCCGGCGATGAGCCGCGGCGACGCTAAACTCTTATTTCCCCCTTTGATAAAAATAAATTCAGCCCCTCCCCGAGAGCGGCGCCAAGCCTCTCTTCTCCATACACTTAATAACGTCCGCAAGCGAACGCGCGGGCCTTTCTTTCAGGATATAGCTAAACTTTTCTGGGAGCGGAAACGATTTTCGCTGGACTTCTTAGATTTTCTAGTTGCTTCGGAAGCTCTTCTATCCTCGGGATTCTCCTTACTTTTTTTTTACTAGAAATTTTCCACTTTCTCAAGCCTTATTATAATCTATCCAGATTTGCGCACTTACAATGGGTGGCACTGCGTAACGCCAAGTTCAGAGAAAATCCTTATTTAACCTAAATTGAGTTCCTTTCGAAACACTTTTCCGCCGCTTGCTCGAAAAGCATCTTGTTTTCCGCAGAAAATTATAGCTAAGGAAAAAAGATAGACAACTAATTCCCGAGCAAATAAATGAGAGCCGAGGCGGCTTTCATTCCCCCGACTTATTCCTGGTTGGCGCAGCATTGTGGCACGCCAAAGAGACTGGAAGTGCTACTGCAACGACTCCGGAAATGCAAGGCCGTTTAGAAGAGCTCAATTAAGAAACCAAATGAATAGAACAAGCGCGAAAGCGCTTGGAACCGCGCGCCCAGGAAAGAAAGAGAGAAGACTCGCGAAAAATAGTTCTCTGTGACATAATGTCTTAAGAAGAGTCGCGCAGTGTCGGATGTCTGCGAAACGTTGCCAACACACGAAACTTTCCGCGGTCTTTGCTAGTTTTCACTTTGCCCGCCGAGTCGGAAAACACTTCTATGTTTTCTGTTTTCTTTTTTTTTTTTTTTTTCAAATAATTAAGAGGACGGATAATTTTGATCAAGTTTCTTTGTCCGCTGTTTCTGGAAGTATTTTCAACGACTGCATTATATTGCATAATACCTGTTAAAATTGTTAAAAGTTCAATGTTTAAAGTTAATATCCGGAAAACTTTGTTTTAAAACTTTTAAATTGAAAGCGTGTAAAAATATAGGTAATTTTATACTTTGAAAGTAAAAATTTTGCTTCAAAAGCTTCTAAGTTTACCAGACTCGTGCGGCACAACATGTATTCAATACTCAATTTGGCGCTAACTATTTTGAGTTAATATATATTCCGAGGAAAGACGTAAAAGGGCAAAAGGGAGAGAGTAAACACGTACACGGGTTGCTGCAGCACACAAGGGATAAGAAAAGAAGGTTGGTCTGCCTCCTTTGTGCTGCGGGCCAATAAAAGTCTCTTTCATGGCTGCTATTGCTGGCACCCTGTGCTTTTAAGATCGAAATTCGGATTCATGAATAAGCCCAAATAAAAAAAATTGTGCTTACGAGGATAAAGATTGAATAAAGATCCTTTGATTTTCAAAGGATCTCGAGTTGCCAAGCCTCGTAGAAACTCATTTGCAGTTATGAAACTGCGCGCGATTAAACAGCGAAGACTCGCGGAGCAGCGAAACACGCAGAGCTGCAATTTTCGCGAACGATGTGGCAATATTTTCAAGAATTTCACGTTGTTGAAAAATCTGTCCTGCATTTAAGTAGTGCGGCTGTTGGAAAAAAAATGGGAAAGAGAAGATAGAACCGCAACGCGCTCGAGAGATTCATAAAAAAGGTCTTTCATAGAGTTTTTTTCAATGGCTCTGAGGCACGCTAAGGCTCATTAAACTTCATACATATCATGTACGCCGGCGCACAAAGTCCCTCGCTCAAGTATACTCATTCCTCTTTACCGTGTATCCGTTCGTTCTTCTTTTTTCAAACGCCCGTTCGACGTTTCGCCGCGACCGAGCTTAAACATTTTTTTTTAACTTTTAAATGACGCCTTGCACTTTCGGAGGTTAAAATATCTCTTTTCGCAATCGCAACAATCCCCAAAGCCGTCCCTGCGATCTGTTTCATAAATCATTCATTGCTTGTACAAATTTTCTACAAACACTTTTAATACACTTTCAATGTGTTTGCTTCATCATTGCTATCCCAGCGAAACGCGCGAGTAAAATGTGAATAAAATATTGTCACGCCCGTACAATTAGTAAACCCATTGATTCACGCACGTCACGTTCGACCATTCGTCGCGAGAGGGCTGATGGTCCGCAACCCCCTTGTCCCAAAAGTACAGACCCCCCACGAATCCGCTCTGTTTCGAAACGCTCTGGAACTGTAATAAGCTATAATCGATACTCTATATAATATAAATTAGGCAATAAAGATCAGAGATTAAGTCATAAATGAAAACAAGAGAGACCTTATAGCCTCGGCCCCTTATCAAAATCGGTTCCCCTGCTGTAGGGAACAGAGTTGTATTTGAAAGTCGCCCCGGCCAACTCCGCTTATTTTCTCAAATTCACTTTTTAAAATAATATTATTGTTACGTTGGCCGAAAGAGTGCTACGAGCTTCCAAAATATATATATTAACGATTGGAAAAGCGGGATTTAAATGCAAGCGTTTATTTATCGTTAATAAATGCGCCAGCGGCGAATTTACGATCCCCGCGAATATATCGTTTTCAATATCGCCGACGCGTGCATTCGTATACGGAGAGAGAGAGATAGAGAGAGGGAGACAGAAATAGGAATCCCATATCCTGGGGGATCTCGTATAGTTTAATCCAGCTTTTTTGTACCCGCATCTACTTCGGCATCTCCCCCCTCGATCTTGGTCCGAAATTTCGCTAGTTCGCGCACGTAAGTCCGGAAGCGGACGTCGTTCGTCGGGGGGCTTCATTATCCAATCGGCTCCGGCATGATAATTCACTCTCGGGTTCGCAAAGAAATCGACCTTGAGCAAGCAAGTTTTCGCAATAATTTAAGCCGACTTCCTTCCGTCCTTCCTGTTTGCTCCCCGCTCTTTCGGGGACGGCGCGTTCCATTCTTGCGCACTGGTCCTTTGGGCTGTGCAGTAGGCCCGGTAGCGGCGCTTGATTCATCGCCCTCGCCGTCTCGAGTTTTACATTATGCCTCCGCTCGGCCTATACATTATCCAAGCCGCGGCACCCACGTCCTCGACAATTTTCACCGGGAATAGCTCCTATTATTCCCCGCAAAAGATGATTTCTCGACTAATATCCCCATAGTCGTTGTGCACACGTGACGAGGGTTTCCCGCGACTCGCAAATATTGCTCTCGAGAGCCGAGGATGAAAATTCTCCCATGTTTACTAATGACGAGTCGCCGCTGAAATCAATTCGGATTGTCTGCTTTTCAAGCTTTTCGCAAAATGTTTTTCTATTAGAGGAGTGGACGAATGCGAGCCAGGGAATCGGGTCAATATTTACATTTGCAAAATGTTTTTACCTCTGACTTATTGGAGAATCCCTTCTCTCGAAATTTTCTATTTATAAAGCGTGCATGCTATAGTCGTCAAAATAAGTTTTTCTTCAAAAACAAATTTTTTTTATTAGGTCTTAACTTCAAATTGATTTAAGTGACAAAATTAGTACCTTTTTAAATTACCCCTTCGTCATTATTATGCACCTAAAACTATTTGTTCGCGCTTTTTCTTTTTTTAATTATCATAAAAACGGATAAAATTTGAGTAAAAATCTGTTGGTGAACTACAAAAATGGTCTAATGTTGATCGCTCTACCTAAATAATTAAAAACTATATTTATTAGTTTACGAATTGCTTTCTAAATATTTTTGTAAATTTCAAATAAATAAAATAAAATGTAAACTAACGCGGTTCAAATATTATAAATATGATAAACGATATCTGTATTTGCACAGACGTATAAAAAAATTCAACATCAAATGGTGTAGTGTGCGCGTGCCTTTGCCCAGAATGAAAGGCTTATATAAATTGATTGACCTATAAGCACTTTGGTTTTTTCTGCCGAGTGCCCTTGAAACAGCGGCAGACCTTGCAATTAAGTGTCAAAGGACACTCATTGAACGATCTTCTAAATTTGACATCAATTTATTACGATTAAATTTATTTGGATTCGGTTTCCCTTAGGAAGCTGATAATCAACCAAAAATTCTGCTTACTACCGTTTACGGTCTGCTCAAAACTGAACTAAAAAGTACACTTACGATAAAATTCAAATACAAGAATAACAAGAATTAATAAGAGGTCTTTTTTTAAACAATTTATACCTTGGTTTTAAAGAAATGCTAATTTATAGCGGTATCTTCGTCGCGTTGCGATATATAAAAAAACTCTTAAACATAATTTATGAACCGAACATAAAAATGTGCTCATTAATATTTTCCACGGTAGGTGAAATTAGCATGCGAGGTTTTTATATAGCTTTAAATAAAACTCTTTTCCGAGAATATTAGCCCCGATTAAATCCCTGAATTAGATGCTAAAAATAACAAAGCTCCGTCCCAATGACTGCATGAAACAATGAAAGTTTCGCAAAATTACAGTGTATACCTTTGTTAAAATAATTTAGATCAAGACCGGGCAAGTGGTAATACGCGCCTACACAAATGAGAGTAATAAAGATACGGGTATGCAGTGCTTGCGTCGTTGAACATTCTGTAACGACTTCCATCTACACGACTGCATGCATTCGCGCACACCGACACGAGTTTTACCGACAGTCAGGGCAAAAGTGGAAAAAATGTTAATAGCCCGGTAGTGCGAGCGAGTAAAACGACTGAATTACGGCCGGCGAGGAAAGCGCGCTAAAAATTTTAGAACTCCCGGCGAAAAAAAAAGTGATGAGTGACGGCTTTGCGACTCTCTTTGATTCGGCGCTAGGCGCACTTCGCAATAATTGTCCCTAATAAAACACGCTGCCGTAAGCTGCTTCTGCAAATTGGAACGCTTTCGAATAAAAGCGTTCGGATAACGTCGTGGAAAGGATATTTTCTCACTGAGCGAGTGTTTATTTCGTTAAACGAATTACTTCGCATGATGTCCGCAGTTGCTATTACAGATTCGCATCCAATTCAACTTGCGACCGCTTTTTCGACTGTTTATTCTACCTTTTGCTAACTGTTTACCGACAAGGTCCTTTAAATCATCAATATCGTTTTTAAAATCAGCGTCCGAACAACTGCACTTTGCAAGTTTTTTCATTCTTTGTTCAATAAAAATGTTTTTGAAAAGTTTTTAAAAAAATACATACAGAAATGTATAAAATAACCAAATGCATAAATATTATTCCCGGAAAATTAAACATATTATTCCAATAAAAATTAAACATATTATTTGTAGAAAAAGTTTATTTTTGCAATAAGTTTAATATTTATTTTGATAAAATATTACAACCCTGGTGGCAATCTATTCCATTAAATTTTTTAAGTAATTAACAGATATTTTTATAGGAAATGTAAAAAAATAGAAACCTTTTTCACCGATTCGTGAAATACTTTTTTAAATCAGATTTAAGCATTCCTAATGGGTAAGATATCCATAGCCCTTACATGGTTTGGACTATTATACGATTTATAAGTGAGATTGAAAACTAAACTTAAATATAAATTTTTCGAGGTTATATGCTCAATATATTAAATGATTTAATTATACCGTGTTGAAAAAAGTGTTTTAAAAAATCATTTTATAGCCAATCTGGCCATTTTTTATATTTGAATCGTTATCAGAGACGGGATTAGATAGATAATATAATTTCATAATTTAGCTAGCATTGTTTAACGATCAAACTCGAAACGAAACTTTGCACACTTGGCAAAGCACCTCTGAGATCCTTTACTCTCTTTAATAATCAACCCTTGCAAAGCAATCAGCAGGCAGTGCGCTTTTCTTAATTAAAATTCTGACAAAGCCTTCTTTTGATATCTTGTGCGCGGCACTTGAGAGCAGCGAAGCATAATCTTGCAGCTCTAACGCAAAAAAAGAAAAGAGAGGAGGAACGCGTAATGGCAAATAAAAATTTCCCTTTTCAGCGAGTGCCAACAAAAGTATCAAACGCTTAGCAATTCCCAGCCGAGGGTTGACTCGAATGAAGAGCAAGAACAGAGAAAAGCTTCAATTTACAGAAGGAAATTTCGCTAACTATGCTTCCTTACCAAAGAAATTAACGAGAGGGTAATATCGCGCGAAGCGGATGCGGCCATTAGCGCCGTTGAGGCTTTCTCTTGTCTCTCTGGTTTATAAATCCAAACGGAAGAGCGGCGCTGTAAAGGCCGCGCAAAATGAAAAATTGCTGCAGCAACTGCGCCCGTCCGCTCGCATAAAACCATCCTCGACGACGATGTCTACGACGCGAGTGTGTGTACGTATAAAGGGGGCGCGCAAGTGCACACGCAAGAGGAAAGATCGAACAAAAGCCCGCTCGCGAAACGAGCTTCGAGGTGCGCCAGTAGCGTTGTCCGCATCCGCAACTAACTCACACGTGCGTATACATAAATATGCCTACTTACCCACCTCGAAACTCGCTCCTGTCCAAAGCGGCATTTCTTTTCACCGTTGCGGAATGAACGCAGAAGTGGATAGTTTTTCCGACATACGCATCTATCTCGCGATAACCCCTTTGTTTTCGGTATGCTGCAGTCTCCTCAAGGGTTTCTTCTCTTCCGATAGCCGTGTCGGGCCTTTGTGCACTCGTTTGTGCAGATATTCTTGGCCCCGCGATGCCAAAGTAAGCGAAATGAGATCTACCGTTTACGTAACGTGTCGTACTATAACTTTGGGATAAGCTTCCGAGCTGAGTAAGACGAGACACTGATGCGATCCTCGCTTGCAAGCTCTTTGCCGTACTCGATACAAGGACTATATATTAGCATGCCCGGTCTAAGAAGGTTTCTTTTACGCGGTCATCCTTTCGCCGATTTTTTAGAATCATTGTGAAATCGAAAACAATTTTAAGGGAATATTCCATTACGTGTAAATTATTACAATTATAGTTTATTATACTAGCCAACTTTTTTACTGCGATTTTTAAAATGCAAACAAAGACAGCTCCGAACAACTAAATTTAATAATTACTGTAAAATAATTAAAAGGCTCGCACTCAACATTATAATACAGAAGAATCCCCATTCCATTTTCCGAGAATAAAAGTCAAACTTATACAATATAATATATAATAATAATAATAATAATAATAATATTAATTCTAAAAGCGTGTCAATTCAGAATCCTACGTAGTGCTCAAAAGAGAAATTGCATGAAAGGGCGCTAAAGGGGAAAAGGAAACGAGGCGTCAGAGAGGAAAAGCGGCGCTGTTTATTTTTCCAGTTAAAAACTGACAACAACGCCGAATTCGCCCGACACATGCTTGCTTACCCGCGAACAAAGTAATGACGCGCGGCCAAGTATCTCTTTAAAGGGGTCGGAGAGTTGTTTAACACGTGTATATATGAGCTCGTTTGTGTGCCCTGTGCAGGTGCGAGATGTCTGAAGAACGTCAAGCTCGAGCTGATACCGGAGGCAGTGGAGCGCGGAAACGACGTCACTCTCAAATGCGACTACGACTTGGAGGGCGAGATCCTTTACTCGCTCAAGTGGTATCGCGGCACCTTCGAATTCTACAGGTACTCGCCTAGCGAATCGCCCGCCCTTCAGGTCTTCGAGATCAGCTTGATCACCGTCGATGTGAGTAACTGTATGCCTAGATTTTTGCTTCTAGATCTTTAAGTATTCTCGCGCGTGAGAAGGAAACTGGAACAGTTTTACACTCTTGACATTTAACTCCGGGACACGAAGCCTAAAGTATACGACGGAGGTAAACTTACAATTTCTAAACGGAACATTAGCTTCATAATTTTTCTTTTCACCCGTTTTATCTTTTGATTCGCTCGCCGTTTTTAAACTCGCATCAAATCATTTCCAAAAAAACACAAATGGTCGCGTCTGTTTGCAATTTGAAGGTAAACAAAGAACGTTCAATACCTGTGTGTTTATTGAGGATATATTTGCTACGTGTTCCGTAGGGTTGAATAAACGATGTGCAAATGAAAGCCAGACAGTTATCATCGGTTGCATTCGCTTCGCTGGTACCGACCGATAAATACGCAACCCTATGTGCTTTTTGAGAAGCATAGAAGCATAGTAACCGCATCGTCAGAGATGACTGTAACCTAAAGTTGAATTTTTTTTTATTATTTTTGTCGATAGAGCTTCAATTAAGGCATTTTTTAAATTTATTTGTTTTAATAAATGAAAAATCCATTTGTTTGTAAGAATACGTTTATAATGTGCTAAATTAAAATTATTAAAACCGATTAAAACTGAAGGAGCTCTTACATCTTTAAAAGTGTGTCCTCTAAATTATCTGTAAAAAAGTATGAACTGCAAAAATTGATTAGTTAAGATACGCTTTATCTATACAGTATGAATAATGCGCATCAATATTTATCGAATTTAACATCTCTATATAGATGTGTTAAAGCATTTTATTTTATTTTATTTTATTTTAATAAAAAATGGTTGAAAATTACTTCTGATTCTGTCTAGCGGAACAATTCAAACGAAAGTCAAGTAACGATAAAGAATGTGGATTATCCACTTGGTGGAATTTTCACCTGCGAAGTAACCACGGACCTGCCGAACTTTTCAACAGCAAGCAGTTCTAAAACCCTTACTGTCGTTTGTAAGTATAATGTTAAAATTATTTTAAATTTATTTTTATTACTTTCAATTATAGTGTTTAAATTCAATCAAAACCGAAGATCGCAGTCTTGTTTATTAAAAGCGTTGCAGAAACTTGTACGAATTCAAAACATGAATTTCATAATCAGAAGCCACGACTGATGTTTCTGATGCACTATTCGAAGAAAGTAATAAAAGTTTTCTTCATCTTCCTTTATTTTTTCTTGCGAAACTCGAGCGAAATCTTACATAAACAATCGTCTATGGTAAAGTTCAACTTTACCGTAGACCGTAGGTATCTATAATTATCGCGAAAACGATGCGGCTGCATTGTGCAAAAGCCAATCAATTAGCAGAACTAGACGAACTAGCACATCGCGAACGAGCTCATTATGCAAATTTAGCAAAAAGAACATTTGCAAAACGTGCCTTCGGCGTGCATCGAAACGGAACGTTTTTCAATATCGCATCGTTTCCCAGTGGCTGGCCTTATCCTTCATTCCCCATTCCGGCTTTCCTCTCTCGGGCGACCCCTCGCTCACTTTTCTCCCTCTTTCCCTGTCCTGGAGGCCTCGATTAAATCACCTCGCGTGAAAATTGGATAAGCTCCAGCGGCAAACTGGAAAATGATGTGATTATCATGCCTGCGAAGCGCAAACGTCATGCGGTCCCGTAGTTCGAGGATGGTTTCAAGGGTGCTTCACCCCCGACCGAATTATTATGTTTCAGCTGTACCCAAGGGTAAGCCTGTTATCGTATCGGAACGCGGACGTTATGAGTCTGGGGAGACTTTGAAAGCAAATTGCAGCATGCCATCCTCCAAACCAGCGGCCGAACTCTCTTTCACGCTCAACGAACTCCAGGTTAGTACTGACGCTTCCAATTCTATTTTCTTGCGCTTTCCCCAGTTTTCGATATTACATTTTATCTGATAATTTATGAAATTCTATACAGAGAACAAAAAAACGTAATTCCATTAAGCCCTCGTGGTTTTAATAAAATCAATTTCTAGATTCAAGGTACTCGGTTGAAAAAATTTATTTATTTATTTATTTATTTATTTATTTATTCAATAGACGGGTAGCCAATACAATACCCAGTACAATAGAAAGAGTAACAAAGACTAAGTTTTAAATGTAGATAGCCAAAAAAGTGAATTTTGAAGAAAAAAAACAATCTATTTGACGAAAGAATTTTCGCCCGAACGAGGCTGAAAATATTACAATAACAAGCTCTCGCTTATCTGGAAAAAGGCAGCCAATACACTCAGAATTCTGGAGGCTTGAAAAAATACCGGATTATGCCCCTGCATAAACTCATAAAAAAGTCTCGCTTAGGTTTATCGTTCGGCGTCGATAAATATACGAGCGGGAGAAACAAGGAGAGAAAAAGCGGCTGTATACATAAGAGGTTCGATCCGGGCTCGGGCGCACCTCGCTCGAAATTGGCCCGCGTGTTCCCTACGAAAATGGACGCCGATGTGGTTCCTTCTCCCCTCCTCCGGGCCGCGAACGAGGCATGAGGGTCTCGGTGTAAATATCCCGGACCATCATGTACAGCCGGGTGAATGCGCAGATAAGCATAATACAGCACGGCGATCTTGAGGGCAGAGGGGCGGGGGTCAGCCCCGAAATCGAGGGCGCTGTTTACCCTTAACGGGCGAAACGTAAGGCAAATACGGATTATAGAGTGACGATAGCGGTACAATACGAGTTTGTTCTTGCTGAGTTAACATTTACGCGGAATATTCTGCGGAAGATCCTATTCTGCTTTTTCCTTTTCCATTTTTTAGGCGGGGTTGTGGAAACAGGTTCTACGTGTATGAGGCTTGCTTTCACTTGCCTCGACTTGCCTCCGCGCTGTATTCGCGAACACTGTTCGAGCAGCCTTCGCGCGACAAACGAAAAATAGATGAACAGCTGCGGATCTTTGAAATGCTCGTAGATTTTTTTTATAAATGCATGTAAAACCTTGTTCGTTCGTGCTCACAGCTCATTAAAAAAAGATCACCGTCCCTTATGCGTAAAACAAAAACATTTGCATATTATAAAGGAAGTACTTTGAATTAATTTCGGATCTTCCTTTGGCCTCGATATTTACGATGCAGAATTTCGTGCAATTTCGAAACGTCGCACCATATCCTATCATCCAGCAGAATCTCCACGCATCTATCTATGGCCAACTGTGCGGTTTTGCGAGGAATCAAGTTAGCTGCTCACTGAATTTATGGCCGTTCGCGCATATAAGGGTAATAGTGCGACTCGAGTCCGCTAATAGCGTTCGTTTACCGCATTTCGGTGGTAGGAGTCGCTTTTAACCCAGGATGAAAATGTTCTTAGGTGCTAAAAATTTTAAGCTGCGACATAAATAAGTTTAAGTTGGCGGTTTTTGTTTTAATTTTTCGTTTGAAATAAATATTATTTATTATTTTGCACATCGCATTGCGCAAGAGAATGCATCGAAAATAGCTTTCCCATTATTACAAGTACGACAAATAATGTTTTGTAAAAGATCTTTTATCTGCAGATTGAAAAATCTAATATGGACTTTAGAAATTTTTTAGAAAGAATCTAATTTTAAACTCGGTTGGTCTCCCTCAATTTTCATCGACGAGGAGCCATTTAATCAGTAAATTTACTTTTATATATTTTGTATTACCAAGGAAAAATAAAACAATATTTTGATAGTATTATCTAAAAATTGCAGGAAAACCAAATTCTTTTTAACAATATTGCAAAATAAAAATAAAAAGATTACGTAAATTAAATAACAATGATCAAAATTTCCTTGCCCGTAACAGAGGAATTAATAAATTAAAATTATATTTTCAGGCACCCTCTATCGGAATCTAAATCGCGCAAAAATAAGAAATATCGTTCAATCTGTATTTAATTTTTTTTTTTAATTATAACCTGTATAATTCGATTTGAATTTTATAAGTATTTAACAATTTTCACGTCTCAAATTTTAACAAACTTATGAAACAATAATTTTTTATCTTTAAATTTTGTACTTTAAATTTAGATTTCTGTGTAAATTTCTTATTTATATCAGCATTTCGATTAATTGTTTGAGAACCTAATAAGGCCTTTTACCGTGGTAGAATTAGGATGATTAATTAATGATGGTTTATATTCCGTGTACATTATGAAATGCATCGGTTTTTGAAGGATCTACTTAATCCGATGGAGATTAAAGCTGCAGCAATCTCGTACTTGGAGGAAATATATAGAAAGTGAATGGTGGCGGGAAAAAAATGATGAAAATAAAATTTAATCCATCATAAGCCTCTGATAAAAAGAGAACTTTAAAATTATAATTGCATTGTTATTATCTACCGAGAAAATGCTATTATGAAATTTTTAATACTTTATGCCCAACATTCTTTGACATACATCGACAAATAAGGGGTTAATTGATTAAAAATTCTCATGTCATCATCAATCAGGCTTTTATTACAAAGTTAATTTAAGAACAAAGGTACATACATTGTTTGGTAGTAACGTTGCAAACTAGATGCTGCTAGCTCAGCGGAGAGATTATAATAATTTGGGAAGTCTTTTAGAAAAAATGATAGGGATCGCAGAAATGAACAAAAAAATAAATTCCTTCGAAATTTGATCACGCGGTAGAGCACGGCTAATTCTGGAACGGCCGGAAGGAAATTCAGAAGTCTCAGGTAGCCCTGAGCCCCTCGTACGCAAGCGCTAAAGGGAGCGCGGAGCGAGAGGCCAAGAACTACTGCAAGAGCGCTAACGGAGCGCTTTGTGCGAGAGTCTGGACAGGAATTCCTTCTGCGGCTAACGGCTAATGAACGATGTTCACTGGTGGGCGGCTGGGCCCAGAATGAGACTGCGGCGCTGCGCCGCCACTCTGCGTGCTTCCGGCGAAGCTCGGGCGCTGCTGTTGCTGATGGTGGCATGATCGGGCCTTCTATTGGTTACCGTCCATCGAAAGCCCCCAGACCCGGGAAGCTCGGTATCGCGAGCTTCCGGGCGAGTGCAGAGCGCTCCGAGCTTCGGGAAAAAAGTCGGGCGAAAAATTTCTCGCAATTTCTCGCGTTGCGAACGTCATAGGTTAATATGTGACAATAGAAGAACTTTTTAAATTTAGAAGAAGAAGAAACACTGATTGAGAACTGAAAACGGAAGAGAATTTAGATTCTACTAACGATCAGTTGGTGGTTGCAGGCGAAAGCACAAATCAATCGCCAGGTGAAAATCCACTCGACATAAATAGCCGGACCTAATTAAATCTACTTGCAGCGAGCGGCACACTGCATCCGACGTCTTTGACGTCCTCCGAAGTAACTTCGCGAAACACCTGTAACAATGAAATAAGGAACGCTGGAGAGGTAGCGAGATCTTGTAGCCAACGAACCGCATTCGTCTCTGCGGCTGCGTGCGCGCGTGTACCTGCACTCTTGCGCCCCCATTCATTAAGTCCCGGGGAACCCTCGGCACGGCAGTTCGGAGCCTCTGTGTAGAGTTCATGTAAACGTGTACACGACAACCCGTTTGTTCTATCTCCGAAACTCGAGATGTCTTCCTCGAATAACATGGCACGCGTGCAGGCAATAAACTTATCGTCTATTCGCGACGCAACGAGATACCCATTAAGTACGACGAGCGCTTCCTACAGATTGCGACGGCAAAGATATTTTCCGAAAACTGCCGAGCCAGCAGCTTCGATCTCGCGGGCGGACAAGCCTAATTTAAGACCTAAAGGAAGATGGTAACGATTGCTTTTTCAAATAAACGCGTTAAATAAATTTTTAATATTTGCTTCTTGATTGGATAAACTCCACGAAACAAGCTTCAAGTGTAAGATACTGTACTTATAAAGGTTGTAAGGCAAAACATGGCAACATAGACGCACCAAATAGTTTTTTTTAGATTTTAATTAAAAATTCAATTCGAACAGTAAAATTTCTGTAAAATCTTTTAAAATTACTTAAAATTTATTTAAATATTATTTATATAAGAGCTATTTTGGTAATATGAGCACAGCAAAAATAAAAATTTAAAAAGCGTTTATTTCAAATATCACGATTTTTGTCATGAAATTTTTTATGAAAATAAATAATAAAAAATCCAAGTTTTTGGTCATGTAACTCAGGCTCGGGCCCAATAACTTTCGCCGCTGTTTAGGTTATTGGCAGCTTCCGTTAGCAGCCTCATTAATAACTTTTACGTCGAGGCTTCCCATCAGTTTTTTCGACACTTTCCAATTACTAGACCGGCTTTTTATTATCCAGCTAATTGAATTTTCAGGCATCGTCTTGATAGATGCGCATTTCCATTAGGATGCTCAATTATTGAAAGATTACGCAACGAGAGGCCTGTTACTCTCAGCTAACATTGTCACTCATTCCTTTTTCAACCGATGGAAGTACAGCTTTTCGCTTGATCTAAAATGGTTCTGAAAATTACCTGCTAATAGGGGTGAAAATCGAAGCAAGCTTCCATTAAGGTAAGATGTGACGTGCTCAGCAGTAGTAATCAATCCTTTGTTTATCCGAAGAAAAGGGCCAAGATGTACAGTCGTCGCTCGATCTCTAGTTTGCGTTTTAGCGGATTTGCTCTAAAAGCATCTTGCTATCGGGACTGTAGCAGGCGATCTGTATCCAAGCCATCGGTTCTGGTTTTCTTTAAGTACATCTCTCTCCTATAGTTTGTTCCTCTGCTCGGCGAGGAGGCGGCCAAGTCGATGCGACAAAGTGCCTCTTCTCGCGCACTCCACGATGCAACGAGCCATAACAGGACTACTTACGTCCAACCGAATTTCATTTAGCCTTCTCTAGGTGTTCCTTGCCTTTTCCTGCTAACGACCACGACGAAGTTTCTCTATTTCACTGCACTCTGCTCTCTCTGCCTTCCTTCTGCCTTTTATAAACTCGTTACATTTTTTTTTTTTTTTTTTTTAAAGGTACTCGCGAAAATTTTCCGTGCATTCGTGATGCACCGCAGGTGAAACTTTTTGCTCAAAATAATTATGACAACGAGTAGGCTATTGAATGAAAACTTCATTTTAACATGAAAAATGAGCGGGCCCATAATATTTCATGTATTATAATTCCTACATTTGTATTATATGAAGCAGCGTCAAAAATTTTAAGCCATATCAACAAAATATTTGTTTTTAAAGCGCGTTTTAATATATTCGTTTTTGAAAAAAAATCTTTAGATAAAATAAAAGAATTTAAACCAAAAACTTATTTTTCTATTATATATTTTTATAACGCAATTTTAATAAATATAATTGTTTATCACGTGGCTCAGCACTGATATTCATTTCAAGTACTTAGCAGCAAATTTGAATTATTAATTATTACAATCAAGAGCCGATCTCATCTATTCAAGGCGTACGCGTTAATTATTACATTTCTGAAAGAAAAGTGCTTGAACTGCCGTGTACAAGTGAAAAAGTTGAACGGAGCACGTGCGTGGTACTAATTAACGTATAAACAACGACGGAAAAAGCCAAGTGCTGCACGAGTGAAGCTCCCCTCGTTCTTCCCTTGCATCTCAACGAGCGTTTGATCATCCACGACAAGTGAGCAAAAGCATCTCTTTAGCGTAATGAAAAGTTTGCGAGGGCTGACATGCCGAAGGCTGATTAAGTTTAAAGTTATCCGATATTACGCCACGAAATAGCGTTGCAAAAAAGTTTCTCTTATTCCGCGAGGAAAGCCATTGGCGACGAGGAACGCGCCGGAGTGTAAAGATGATATTTCACTAAGTAGGGGAAATAAAGCCGAGAAGAGAGCGTAAACATAAAATACTCGATAAGCAGAAGGATATAGAAGGTCGCTTAAGCGACGCTGTCACGACCAATGATGCGGAATTCCACGGCGTTGCCACGGCGTATCGACGAGGAAACGGAGCGTTACCTCTGCACCGCAGTTTCACTATTTTCCAAGCGCGCACGATTCACTTGTCGCTTTACCATTTTCTCTTTTGCAAGTAGCACAGTGTGCTTTTGAAAAATCAGAAAACTAGTTCAAACCGATGGAATCAATGTAGTAATCTAATTTAAGAAAAGATAGAAGAAAGAAAGGATACGAATATGTAACCCTGGTGGCAATCCATTCTAAGTACTTAATAGATATTTTCATTGGAAATGTGAAAAAAATAGAAACATTTTTCGCCGATCCGTGATCCAAGGTAATAATGATATTAATTGTGTTAGATACTTTGGAAAGGTCTGAGAGCTTGCTTGTCAAAATAAAGATGAGTGATAAATATTTAGTTTAGGATATTAGTTTGAAGTCCTTTGGATTAAATGCTTAAATAACTAAGAACGAAAACCGAAATTTAATAAAAATATGCCGAGGTCATGCGCAATCTATTATATTTGAATCGCTAGCAATTTTAGACACATTTTAATTAAATCAGTAATCTTTTGTCAAGAAATTATAATGCACGTAATGGAAATGCCAGCTCCTGAGCTTATAATCTGAATAAAATAATTAGCCGCGGTGAAGAAAGTTTGTACAGGACTAGGAAGAAAAAAGTTTCTCAAAGTTTCGCCATGATAATGCGTCGTGCTCTCCAAGCGTGCCAGCCGCTCGCTTGGCATAGGTCCACGTCCAAAATGAATCTCCGTAGCCGTAGGTGCCCATATTCGTCAAAGGGTAAAAAGGCGAAAAGGGAGATCGATGCGACTATAAAAACCGATGCAATTCTAGCTTTGTCTCTGCGGGCGAATGAAGGGATCCTTTCCTCTCCCGGCTCTCGCAATCAGTCTCGTCTGTCTCATAGGGGAAGAGCAGTTCGCCAAGCGATCGACTCAATATAAAGTTTAATCGCTGCCGGTATTTTGCAGAGTCCCGGGGAAAAACGTGAACGGCAGCTTTCTCAGGACAAGTGCACACAGGGGATAGTTTTGTCGGATCCATGGTGACGGAATAGAGCGGCGCGACACCCTCCCCGAGTTCTTGATTAGCTCGCCGCTTCGGGCTTTCATTTATTTAACCATTTCCATTGACTCGGACTAACTTGGCAAGCAATTACAACTTTTTATCGGCGACTAGCCGACTAATAACCGGCTAGAGAGGGTCTCAAAAAACGTTTCGTTAAGACTTTGCAAGAAAAGTAGTTGCTTTTAAAAACTTTATTTTTTATTTAAAGTTTTATTAATCTCGGACATTGCCATAGAATGTGATGTAGGTTTAATTTTAGGTATTAAACATTTCTTTCGATTTCTACCCGAGTTATATACCTTTACTTTAATTAAAACCATATTTCATTAATGTTGCTTAAATTTATGACGGCGAAAAATTTCGAAATACTTATTAAAAATTAATCTTTAGCACGTCTAATTATATGAAATAATTATTATTGTTATAGATAAGAGGTGTATTATTAATGATTTGTATAGATACCATATATGACTATATATGACAATTTCCCCTGGGGTATTATCGTGTTATTGGATATTTCAATAAATTGTGTAAATTGTAAGCGTAAAATATTTCTTCGAATGTTATATTGCATTGCATCCATTATTATAAAAATAACTACAAAATTCGAAGAAGACAGAATGATACGGTCGAGCTCCAGTATTATTATCTGCTAACATCCAATTTTATTAAATAAAACTTTCTGAAAGAAATAAAATTATGCAATAAAAAGGCTCAATTGATGAAATACGAGCCAATAAAAGGAGCGGTATCTCGCTTAATTCGAACGCACTATATAAAAATAGTCTGCGTGCGTCGGCGGATCTAAAAAAACATGAAAACTCAGTTGAGAGCACTTCTCGTTGGAAGAAAATTCACGGCAATCCGAGATATACTTTCTATTTGAATTGCAGTTTGACTTGTAGCGCGGAGGCGAAACGAGAGAGTACTAAGCTATAAGCACCGGGTGAAAGAGAGAGAGAGAGAGAGAGAGAGAGAGAGGGTCGGAGAAGGGAAGAACGGAAGGTATCCGAAGCGAGCTCGTGTCTCCGGTTCGACTCCATAATTTATTGCATTGCACCGCGCCATAACCGTTCTCGGCAATATAAACGGCGGCAGCCCCGATGAAAATGCTTCGTGACGTATCGGAAAACATATTTACTCAAATAAATCTCGCTAGTGCTATTTGCACGCGCGCGTTTATAGATATGCCGACTGCGAGCAGGCTACTTTCGAGATCATCTCGCTACTCGGCTAATAGTCTTGCGTACTTGTGCGATGATTGACCCCATTCCGACTTTTTAACGGCAATAAATTTTCTTCCTCGGGAGATCTCATTTGGCGTTCTCTTCGGCACTTTAAACTAATGATGTTTGCTTCCGCGAGGAAGTTGACGTTGGCAAATAAGCAAACGTAAATACCAAGAAATATTCATTAGATTCTTTATACTTATATGCCTCTGGCAGCTGATTTTCGCAAACATTTTAAAAATTTTTTGTGCTTAAAGGGTATACTTAACGTTTGTTGAATGCAGAGCATGCAGTTAAGAAAATTTTCTTATCGGGTTTCGGCGAAAAAATTCAAACAACTCGAGTGCGTTTTTAAGGAGACATAAGCAAAAACGGAAATCATCATTTAGAAAGCAGCACCGGAGTGCGGGCGAAAAAGTTAATAATTTGAGCCCGAAGACGTAGGAGCATCGAGTTTCTTCAAAGTCTTTGAGTTTTCAGAGGAAGAAACTTTCGTACAAAAAAGTAACTTTAACTAGAAGAGGTCAAGACGGTTACAGCTATCTTCACGCAAGCAAGAATCTTGACGGTTGGTCTCTTTTTTTCTACCCTTTCCTTTTTTACTCCTTTCCCTCTATTTTCGCAGCTTCCTTTTTTCAAACTCCATCGTTTCTCAGAGGTTTGTACACGTACATATATATATATATATATACGTACATCTACTTTTTCACCGAGAAATTTTCAAGAACGGCGCCACGACGGTGGAAATCTCGAATCTAATAAATTCCCCGTGATTTACAAAGCTCAACTGCAGAAGAAAAATAAGGCAAGAAAGGCCGGTTCGCGTGCCGTTTCACCGGGATATCTTTCCGAGTTTGTTTCTCCAAATATGCTGCGAGATAGATGATAAAGGCATTTGAAAAACTTGCCATTGTTTCGTGCCCGAAAGCCATTATCTATTGCATGCCGCTGCTTCCCTCAAGCGTTTGCAATGAAACACTTGAGATCCGAATGCAAAGACGCGAGGGAAGCAATGAGTCGCAAAGTTCGTCGGAACTTTGGCCCGCCTCAATTATGCCCGAGAAAGTCCGAATAAAGGATGATCCTCGGCAAGAAATGAAGTTAGCTAGACGCCTGGAAGTTTCGACAAATCATTATTATACTTTCCTAAGTCGATTTCCCTAATTATGAGGGCTTCTCCCGTTACGGCTGCTAAGAGAAACTTCGATGGTAAACTAATACCGTTTCGATTTCGATGCTTCCTGCTTGCCGAAGCACGAATGGAAAGCCAGGACTTTAGTGTTGGTACCGCTGCGGCAATGGGGCTTCAACTACTAGAAAGTGTTCGAGCGTAAAGCCTGCATTGCTTGGGCGCAAGCGCATTATTCTCTTGCGACGACTCAAGCTCTATTCAATGCACAAACTCCGTACTATTCAATCTTAGTCTCAAATTCCTCAAACGGGTATACTCTTTTATATATGTCAATGTCAAAGGTACAAGCTTTTTCAGAAACATCTTCAGTTCCTTTATTGTATTAGGTTCAAACTTTTGTCAAGTTCTGGTTAATAATACAATTTGGATTGGTAAATCTTATTGTAAACTTAGAATAAACCTTCCATAAATACAATTAAAATTCAACTTTCAGTTAAATTCGTTAAACACGCTAAATATAGAAAATAACTTAATAATCAAATATTACGGCGAATTGATAAGCCAACGCGATAAAAGAAAGAAAGTAATGAGAATTATGGGAAATTATTTGAAGGAGTTTGAAAGCGGGATAAAACGGGAACGGTGATAGAATTGAAGCTGCGGTGAAACGTCGTATGCACGGCAGCAAATAACACTCAGCTGGCGGCAGTGGGAAGAGCGAGAGACGCAGAGAATTGTTCAGGTCGGTCGATTCGAATCGTTTCACTCGATGCTGATTTCATTTGTCTCGTGCGCAATGCAAGAGCACTATAATTGTGATGCGGTTACTGTAACGTCACAGAAATTTACGTTGAACCCACACTGGACGTGGTTCCCCGCACGTTGCCTTATCCGCAATAAAGAAAACTCTGCATGCTTAATTATCACTGATAGCGCCCGATTTTCTCTATCGGTACTATCTTAAAAGTAAGCCACGAACAGCTTTGCAAATATGAAAAAGATTTACACGAAAATTCACGATATTCGAGAAATACAATTACTTAAAACCATGCATTGTTAAATTACCAAAGCACAAATCCATGATATAAAACGAGCAAGCTATTCATCTCGAACTGTATCGAAATTCAATCTCGAATCTCGAACGGATTACTTCGTAGCGATCGATGATTTCCATCTATCCGCAAAAAAAAAGTTGAACAAGAAACGCGAAATATCGGCGCGCGAAGCGCGCTTCAATTAATAAAAGAGTAAACAGCGAACGCCGACTGAATAAATGTCGAGGAACAAAATATTGGTTTATCGAAGAACGGTATTTGCAGAAATTACAGTTAATAGAGGGCAGCTACGTATTTTCCACTCATCAGGAGATACGCCGGAAAGAAGATGAGAAGCGAACGAGCGAGAAGGAAAGAGGTAGATTTTGAAGAGCGTCAGAACTCGGAAACGAGGGGCACTCCGGTCGTCCCAAAAGCTACTCTCTTTCCTTCTACGTGCCAGCCCACCTACGCTCGCGCACACTCGTTTCTTCACTCTCGACAATTCTACGAGTGTGCCGACGTGTGCGCGCGTGTGTGCGCCGCCGCCGCCGCCGCCGGTCCTCGAGGCTTTTTTATCACTCGTCCTATAATTTCCACCCTCCGCTCCGGACCCGGACTGTCTTTCCTCCCTCGGCACTCCTTTAGCGGGGAAAACATTTTGCTCGACAGCTGGCGCGAGCGTACAAAACGCCCGCCAATATTATCGCCAACTTTCTATACGAGCTATCATGCGAGCGAACCCGAGGAATATAGCTGTAGAAATTGCTCGGACTCGCGGGCTCATTTCTGCCCAGGCATATACATATATATATATATATATATATATATATAACGGCGGTTGCTATAATGGTACTCCATCTCTATCGGCAAGGAGCACCGCGGGAGCTGTTTTATATATATATATCGCGCCAGAGCGATATTGCTCGGCTATATTTTTTCCGAAATGCCCTCCCCGCCGTGGTGCTGTACTTTGAATTAACTCACCGGCTGCCGGACTTTCCTGATGCTTTTGTTCTTTATGAGGCGGCATTAACTTTCTTGCTAAATTAAACTTGTTAGCTCAGATTTTGAAATTGGCCTATGCAGACGTTATTTGCTCCTGTAATGTCCTCATTCGTAAGGTGGCTCGCAGGTTTAAGCTCATTTTTTTAGCGTTCCTCACTTTAGCAACGGAATTACTGAAATCACATCTAACAAGGAGAGTATACTACATTTAGGTAACGGACTTTCGTACAACTTTGGGATATATTTTTTAATGTTAAAATATGAAGGAAGCCGCGTCCGTTTGGTCTAACGCTTGATTTTTCAAAATGTATGTCCTCTTTTAGCGAAAATCTAAGAAAAATCGATTTTTGTTTAATCACTTATTATTTCTCAAGTATTCATGACACAGCATTTTAACTACTGGCATTCGAAAGGAAAAATCAAATGTAATTTTAGCTTAATGTTATTGTAAATTTTTATTTAGCTATAACTTTTGAACAAATAAAGCTTTTCTGATGAATTTTTGTTTATCAGTAGGATTTGATTTCACCTTTCGAATGCCAATAGTTAAAATACTGTACTATTAATAGTTGAGAAGTTATACGTGATTAAACAAAAATCGATTTTTCTTAGATTTTCACTAAAAGAGCATATAACTTTTGAAAAATCGAGCATAGGCTGAACGGATGCGGCTTTCTTCATATTTTAATATTAGAAAACATCCTAAAGTTACAAGAAAATCCATTACTCAAATGTCGTACACTCTCCTTGTGAGTATATATTAAGTAAAGAGATTTTGTGCAGAGTTATATACCAATTTCGTACATCATTAGCGTTTCTTTCAAGGGTTTCAAATTACTACGGGAGAGAATACTACGTAAGTAGACATATTCACTATTCACTAGCTCCGTAATTGTACGCATATTCTTTACGTTTAACAAAACATCGAATTGTGATCACAAGCAAAAATACAGAGAGATAAACAGTGCGAATAAAATAAAACACCAGGATTTTCTGGCACTCGTATTAGAAAACTTGTTGTGAAACCACAGGTGCAGTTTTATAAATCAAATAAGGCAAGTGCACCGCAATAGGCGCGCACTCACAAACGGTAATTGACAAGAAATTCAATTACTCGCAAACTTTTTGATGGCGGGTTGTTAGTTTTCGTTGCGCCTCGATTCCCGTTTTTTCATCCCTCGGAGAACAAAAAGCGCAAAATTAAAGGAACGAGTCCGAGCGGTGACCGCCCGAAACATTTCCCTTTGAGGACGGAATAGCGGAGAGGCAGAGAGACCGTAATAATTAGTCTGCGCCGGCTCCATGAAAGTCGATATCTTGACCCGACAACAGGTGTCAACTTTACTGCGAAATTTCATTTGTTAGGCCAGAATGCACGTAAACTCGCTGCTCGCGATTCCCCACTAAACGCAAATTGCATTTGCCGCTGTTTCTACACTGACAATGGTTTCGCTTCATAACGAGCAGATTAAAACACCGGCTGACACTTCTTTTCATTATTCACCCGAGTGGAAACACATTTTTCATTGATTAAAATTATTATTTGATCGAAAAAGAGATTAAACCATAGTTTAAAAAGCTTTTACAATTTCCAATCTCTTTTTTAACCCTTAGACGACCGGCATAACGTCTTTAGGCGTTATGAGCCGACTCGACAACATCCGACCTTGGTTTAGTTCTAAGTTTTGGACCCCAGATCACCTTTCAATAGAAAGAATGAGCTTTTAAAATTTTTAAAATTCCGGTCGTCTAAGGGTTAAACATTTAAAAAGAAATGTTTTGAATTAATTTATTAAACGTTAAAGTTTACTTTTTACTTTCGTGTGTTGGAATATAAACTTTTCTTAAGGTACTAGAATTCTAACCTACTTCTGATAGAATTTGAATCGCTTGGACTAAAATTTATTTAGAGCGAGTAAACTATGAAAGCAAACGATAAAGTGCGCAAACTCGCTGTTGCTTCCTTGAGTAAACTGAATTCTCCAAAGAGCTCTGAAATTAGTCAAAACCAATGAGAAAACGTTCTGAAGGAATCGGCTAACGGTGAAAGAGCATCAGATATATCAGGTATTCCGCAGTGATTTATCGGAAGAGGCGCACAGATGAGTGGCGCAGAACGGTTGAATATATATCAGTGGTGGCGGCGAGCGATACACGATATTATGCTCTGTCTTCAAGTCGTACGAATGCTCGTCCCGAAAGTGCTTTTCCGAACCGAATATTCAAGGCAGGCAGTCTATAGATTTGCCATTTCTCCGCTTGACTTGCGATTCCGTGACTCTCCTCTTTCAGCCTGCTCTTTTATTTAACGGTAGTTCTATAGTTAATAGTACTAACAATTTTGAACCGATTGCTTTCGACATGTTTATTTTTAGTTATAAAAAATTAATATTCTATATATTTGTAGACTTATAGTTTCTTCAATAACTTAATTTATTAAATTTGATATGCATCAAATTTGATAATTTTGTTCCATGACATCAGGATTTTAAAAATCCTTCGAAACCTTTAATTGCAGTGAATAATTCTACATTGCGAAAAGAAATACTCTTCTACTCCTCTGCAGGACTTGCAATACAAATATGCAAAGAAAATTAAAGTAATATCGATAGTTAAAATATATCTGAATTAGTTTCAGGAAGCTTAGGTAGCATCCTTTGCCTCTTATCTTAATTAACGACGAACATAGGAAAGTTTAACCGAGCGAAAAGCTTGCTTTCTCTTACTCGAACTTTTCAAACAATTTCAATAAAATCAGAACGATCAAGCTACCCCAGATACAGTATTCCGGCTCCAAGGGAAGCGTCTACTCGCACTCGTCCATTCGTACTTTCGGCCGAATTGCAGTCAAGTAGCTCGTTTTTTTCTTTCCGAGCGCATAGCTCATTCTCTTTAAAAAACCGGCTCTAATCGCAGTGGAAAAACGGCAAGATGAGGCATAAAGCAGCGAAGCCGCCGGAAAAATGGCAAAAGGGAGCTTATCGCGCGGAGCTGGGGCATTTGCATAGATGGGGGGGTAGCTCGAGAATCGTCGATGTCGAGTACAACTGCACCGACTCGGGGAATTGTTCGCGCGCTGTCGCGACGATAGCATCGAGCCACTATCAAACTCGAATAATTCCGCGAGAATATCGTTTCAAGTTCCCTGCCACCCCCGACTCCTTAATTCGCGCAGGAGGCGCGCGCGCTGCGCGCTCGAATAATTTACGAGCAGTTCTGATGGTTATCTCAATAATTTTGTGGTATTGCTTATTAAGCTCGGTGCTTTCTAACGCCGCCTGCCGTCTCTGCGCGTGCATGCACGCTCCCACCAGTCTACTTTGCGTAAGTGAGAGATAATTACGTCGCGATGTTTAATGACGCCAACCAGTGTGAATTAAATCGCCTGAAAATTTTGAGCGGCAGTTTATTATCAATTAACGCAATTGCCTTTTAATTATCACAAAATTCCAAACGCGATGAGGGAAGGCTATGACGAGGGGAAATTCGTTTCAACCTTTGAAAAAGATAATTTTCGTAATGAGAAAAAAAGTCCTCGAAAACAAAGCTCGATCCTTTTTGCCGAGCGTTCCCTGTAATTAGTTCCGCATTCAGGGCTAGAAAAACCTGGACGCATAAAGTAGACGCGGGCGCTAAATATAAAAATAAATGCGGCAAAAAGTAGCCGGGGCTCTCATTGAAATTAGCTGCTCGGCGTAAATAACTTTCCCGAGGATTACGGCAAAGAAAAATGTCAATTAAACCGGGGCGGGGGCGTCGGCAGCTCCGGAAGCAGCTTCGCATGAATTCGCCGTTTGCTCCCGGGTTATTTGGACGTTTACGCTCGGGCCGCGCGTACACGAGTCATTTCTAAGGGAGAGAACAGAAGCGAGTGTCGCTAGGCTCGTAAACCGGATCGTTCGCCGACAATCGGCCTTGTCTCTGTGTGCATAGAGAGAGAGAGAGAGAGAGAGAGAGAGAGAGAGAGCCGAGGCGCGGCAGTTTCTCTTTTTCGTGCCCGGAGCCAGGCCAGCCGGCCGGTAATCCCCGGGCGATTTCGTTCGCGCCAGTCTACCGGTGGAGGGTAGCTTTGTTTCGAAAATTTCTCGTTACTTCCACCGCTGCTGCCAAGCGCTTCATGCTGAGCTGAGACTTGTCTTATTTCGGCTTTACGGCTAACGCACACCTGTATCGCCTGCTTTTTAAGCTGCACTTTCGACCGACCAATCTATTTCTTTAGAACTTTATTTTTATCCCGTTCATATCGAATTTGTTACGAATTTTTTGCTGCTTTTAGAATTTTTATTTATTAGAACTGTCTTGCTACTTACGGCGAAACTCGCGTGCAAGAGGTAATACACGGTATTCAATTTCGTTTTACTTTAATTATCATATAATTATTAAAATTTTGAAAATTAAGGCGAAAAAATATTGCCAAAAAGGAAGCAAGAAATTGTTGGAAAATTCTTAATTCTGCTGTAAATTTTTCACAAGACACTGGAGGTGTTAATAAATGTGCTGTGAGCTTAATTGCAAAGTTTACAGAAACTCGAAAACAAAGGAGGGTAAAGCAATTTGTAGATTGCGCCGCCCCGAGTCTCCAGTTTTTGTTTTTATAAATTTTCTTGAATCAATACTGTGTTTTCTTTGTTGCTCCCATCAATTTTCTACGTCTAAAACAATATACTCTATAGTCAAAGGAATGCACTTTCTTTCAGAAAGAGATTTCTATTGAATTTTTAACTTTAATATATTGTTTACAAGCTCAAAGTAAATTTATTGCCTGATTTAAAATATTTTAAAGCTATGTATTTGCTTCTCGAAAATTGTACATAATAGGACGGACATTTAAGAACTATAGAGAATGTATTTTAATCCGTAGAAAACAATTTATAGTGCATATTAGAAGATGCAGGTCAAACACTAAACTGAGTTTAGTAAACTCCCCCAGCCAAGTTATGTAATTATTGAGCGAAGTTGAATATTTGTCAAAAGTAGGAGTTGAGAATTCGAGTTTGAAATAAAATTATTGGATCAATGTGCAGATAATAAAAAGTACTGGGTTTATTCGACAGGGCGAATGGCGGAAGATTTTAGTGAATATAAAAACGAAAAAGAGCTGAAATAAATATAATTGATCGAATCGTAAAAATTTTGATGCCCACTGAATATATGTAAAAAATATTAAAAGATTCATGGAATATAAAACTGAGTAACAAAATAGTTTTAAAGTACTAGGATTCAGAAATAGACGAACTGAAAGTAGACTATCGAAGCACTTTTTAATTATTGCGCGGAAATACAAAATTCGTCCCTTTTTATCTCCTCTGTAAAAAAAGTGATGGCCGACAGAAGAGAAGACTCGATAAACATTTTGCTAAAAGCGGTCAAAATACATTTTCATCTAAGCCTAAGCTATATTCTTTAAAACAAGGAAATTTTGTATTTAGAGAAACAATAAAGACCGTCACTTTTACAAAAGATTTTTTTGAATTACCGGTGAGCTAACAATTGAATGGACCTGTTTCATACAATTGAGTCCGACCATGTGAATAGTCAGACTCTTTTGAAGAATTTAAAAAACTAAAACAAAAAGAATGGAACGTATTCTTCGAGTAAGGAAACTAAAGAAATGAAAGGTTCAAAAGCGTTATAGGCACAAAACTTTACGGGAGGTATTTGTATGCAATTTATCTTTACGATTGAATTTATCTCAAATAAATTCTTCGTTAAAAATTTATTAGGTAGTTTCTGTGTGCAAAAAAGTATAGGATTTAATTACACCCTTCTTTAGGTAGTTATCATCAACGAAATTTGATGCCCCGCAGCTTCTCAAAGACTTCTACTTTGACGTGAGATGTTATTTTATACACCATTTCAAAGAATTTCAAAGTATCGATTGACGTATTTCAGAGGAAAACTACTCCAAGTTTCGTACTACAGTAAATTACGAGCACAGAAATATCGAATTACTTGAGGAATTATTCCATTATTCAGCTGGTTCGATGTAAAAAGTGCGTCAATCAGTTTAAAAAGGTGTTTGAAAAAAAGAAAAAAAAATATTGTGCGCCCAAAATTTGTTGACGAATAACGAAAAAAAAAAAAAAAAATCGAGCTCGTAAAATGAAATTACTCTAGATTTCAGAGGTACAAACCGCGCCCTTTTAATTAGCGAAAAAGCCTGGGGCTTGCAAATCCCCCCGCAGTCAATTAGCTGCTCAGCCTTAAACATCCGAGGCGCGATAACCGCAGCTCGTTTAGCAATGCAGCGCCGCTGCCGGCTTACAAAGATGCGTTATTGCATTTATTTATCCGCTGGCTGTGCGGGGGGAGAGAAAACTCAGGCGGTCTCTCGATTAACGAGGTAATTTTCATTTTTGGCCGGAGCACTGCGCGCCCTCGTAAAATTATCATCGTTATGGTTATAACGAGGCGGGGAGATAGGAGG